>LR990938.1:13291816-13500443 GCA_905163415.1 Noctua fimbriata | reverse complement strand
GTTAATCAAGTTCTAGAAGTTGCCACTAACGATTTAGCTAGGTCAAATATCTAGCTAGATCAAATATCTAGATAAATTCGCTTTACTCTATTTTCATCCGAGCAGAGCTCAGTCGCCCAGGTACTTTGTATGTATGTAGTAATTACCTAACAAAATCAGATTGTTAAATAAACATCTACTGTGGAACATGACCTTTCCAAAAACATAAACAGGTTCGTACCTAATTAGAGAATTATAAAAAAAGCAAGCACAAACGAAAAATAATGAACTCAATTGAAATAAAGCGACACAAAAATTTTCATTACTTTAACACACGAACTTTTAATTAACCATTGATAACGACGAGAAAGGTATATTTCGAAGGCCTTAACATAACTTCACGCCTTTAAACAGCGGAGGGTTCGGTAGTGGTGTACCTACATTACACCCACATTTCGCCAGTTACGATTAAGTTGCATGTAATCGCAGGCGAGCCTTTTGTGATCAACCGGGCACTCATCCAGACAAAGAGGTTGCTACTAAGAAATTCATTACAGAAAAATTCAAGACTACTTTGCTCGACCCGGGAATCGAACCCACGACCTCATGCTCAGCTGTAGCGTTAGCGACATCTATACCAACGAGGCAGTTCGTTTTAACATTTGATTAGCCATTGATTTTTAAACACAAAACTCAATTTAAGCTGTGAAAGGTAAAACGCGAAGGATTTGACTATTTAAGTATGTATGTAATACTTATACATATGTATGTGAAATTATTTTATTTCAAAAAAATGTAAAATGGTCATGATCTTTGATCTCGGACACTTGACCTTAATAATGGTGTTGCATCGAATTCGAGATGATATTCCGCTGTCATAATAGTCAAATCTCCGCTTGTGATGGTCGCAATATTATGTGAGTAGGCGTAACGTGATTTTTTTGTTGGACTTTCCGTTTGGTTAAAAAATAGTACATTTTGATATTAGTGGGGAAACTTTGTTATTGCAGTCGAGACGGAATTCACACCCGAGTCGCAGGCGAGGGTGTTTTGGAGCCGAGAATTGCAGTAACAAATGCCCAAGTGTATCAAACGAAGTTTTTCAATACACTTTTTTAGAAATAAAATAATGGAACGAAATCTGTTTTTGCTTTGCTTTTGCTTTCGCCAGGTTAAAGGAAAAGCAAAGGTATCAAGCTGCTATTCATATGAAAAATAGAAAATTCGAATTATTTTTGAATTTAGAACACAAGTAAATGTTAGTTTGTTTATAAAAGTATTTTTTTTTAATTTAACTATGTTTTTTTTATGATATATATTTTCTATTTGCCGAGATAAAAAAAAAAATCAATCACCGCCGACTATAGGAATTGAACCAATTTGTACTTAGTGTAAGTTTATATTTGTGGAAAATTTTATTTGAAAATATCCATGCAAGTGAAATACATTACATGTTGAACCTAATTGTAGTGCGATAAGAGCCAGTTTTCGAGAAAGGGTATTGAAAAGATATTTTTTCTTTTATGAAACAACGTTTTCCACTTTCAAAAACAAACGATGTGGCGTCAAAAATCCACATCAATATACCTAGTTATAAATTATTTCGTATCATAGGAGAATTTTCCTTAAATCTGTACTCGAGAAGACCGAATTTTTGTCGGACTATTGATATTGATAAAACTTCAGTACAGGTGCTACAAAACTTCAGTACTTATGCATCCATACTTCCATATCCATACTTCCATCCATACTTCGATACTTCCATATCCAGACTTCCAGATCCATACTTCCATATTCATACTTACATATCCATACTTACATATCCATACTTCCATATCCATACTTCCATATCCATACTTGCATATCCATACTTCCATACTAATATTATAAATGCGAAAGTAAGTTTGTTTGTTTGTTACCTTTTCACGCCTAAACCACTAAACCGATCATTCTGAAATTTTGCATATACGTTGTCAAGTGTACAGAAACGTACATAGGGTACCTTTCATCCCGAAAAAAAGTACTGTTCTTGAGGAAAACAACAATAACTTTCTTATGATAATAGATGGCGCCACATTATAACAAGCAGAGTATAACCCAAATTGATTGTCAAATTCTAAATTAACGCGAGCGAAGCCGCAGGCAAAAGTTAGTATAAGGTTTTCGTGTAAAAAATCTTCCTCCTTATACAACATTAATTTTAGTATATCCGAAACCTGAAACACGTGTCTAGTATTTTTATGTAAAGAATCTATGTATAAAATTTCAAAACTGTATCATGAAAAATCACAAAGTTATAAGCTTGTTCTGTTACCTAGTTGTCCGCACAAAAACGCGATCACCACGCAGCGCGCGCCTCCAGCGTCGTCTTGAGCTCATTGATAACAATAATTTGGCAGTAGGTACCTAAATTATTGCGATAGGTACTCATAGTCGCTCAGTATCCAACTTTTAACTTTTTTAAATATTTTTGGGAAAAAATATAACATGGTTTAAAAATTATTATAATCGATTCAGTTACTTATTCTGAACAAAATATATTCAGGTTTCGCATATACTAAAAATAATGTTGTATATAGCAGGGTATCCGGTGAACACTTACAACATACATGTAATTGGTGGCCATGTAAACTGATAAATTAATTGCTATAATCTTTGAACCCATAAATTAATCACGAACATTACACTTACTTTTAATTGGCCTCAAGCTACAGTCTTAGATCTAAGTAAGCCGCCAGAGAGTCGAGACCGTTCGCTCATTCGCTGTCATATTCCAAATAACGGAGATAGTAATTATTTATTACGGCTGTCTACAAAGTACTACACTGTAGACATAGCATAACATCGTGGCTGTATAATTGGTATAAAAGTACCCTTAACGAAGCTGAAAGACACTTGTACTCCCCGTCATTGAGATTTTTTTTTTGTTCTGGACCATACCTGGGAGCCTTCTAGTTACTGAGATATTGGGGGTCAAAGTTCCAACTCTTTCATAAGTTTTTTTTAAATACAAGTTTTTTGATATAACTTTACTTTAACTACCCTCCCGTACTATTTGATGCATCCATCAGCACAATGTTTTGAGTGCGTTACATGGAGTCCTACCGTAAAACGTGATTTTTCACTAAAAGTCGTTTCCCAGTAATCATTTTTGTGTAGTTACTTAAATGGATGTACACACGGCGGCTCATGAAGCTGTATATTTCCAGTATAACTTGGCCTCGCTTTGCCTAGATTAACTATACAATGAGAGATCCTATATACTGGTTTTACATAGCTTGATTGGCCGTCGTGCGTACAGAATGCTTGGTTGTGGCTTCGTGACGGTTCCGTTTACACCTTGTATACGAAAGGGCAAAGGTGTAAACTACACAAACATGCCTCATTTATTGTTTAGGTAACATTTTATAGGGATCCAGCTACAAATTCTGACTCTGGACTGCTTCAGAGAATTTCTCAAGAGCAAAACCCAGTAACACATAGCCAGACCTGGGAATTGAAACCTTGTAACAACAATTGTGACCAGGCCAGGCAATTATTGACCATGGAGCCGATATTGTAATGATAAATGCTCAAGCGTTTCATACGACGTTTTTCATGACAAGTAAGAGAAAAAAAAAACACGATAAAAATGGTACTAAATGCACACGGCAGGCACAGTGAGGAGGTTCTTCTCTCTGGAGCCCTGACCACCGGCAGCCTGGACGTAGTTTCTGACGCCGATGGGCCATCTATTTTTTATATTTTTAAATGTTTTGTATACTTTTGTTTCAAAAATATTTAAAAATGTAATAGAAAAGAGAAAAAAACGAATTAAGAAAATGGTAATTTTAGACCACTGAGAATTTCTGAATCAAAAATGGAATCGATAGACTTCAATCTCAAAAATGACGCTTAATAGTTCCACGAATCAGTCTTTGCAAAAAGATTTATCTAAATCTAAAATTATACAGCACTAGAGCTAAAACAGTATAAAAGACTCTAAACCATAACACCATCATTATAGCCACCTTATAAGGTTAAAACCCCTTTTCATTGCTATAAATATTTCCTAGACATTCTGGTATACAATTACAGTCATCTTACATTTATTTCCTCCTTTTAAACCTATCCATTTCACTGTATTGAGATGATTATAATCTGGACAATCAGAATGCTGGTCGGGCGTCTATTACGTGTCTATGTATTACCTAACGTATAGATCATGTAAATAGTGGTTATGTGTTATGAATGAGATTGTGTGTCGTTTAGAATATTTCTTTCTATATCTGTCTCGTTGGCTAATTTAAGTCGAGATCAGTGTTGTGTGTGTTGTGTTGTGTTCAGTCTTACCACGGGGTATCGTATTACCCAGTACTAACTGGGTTGTGGAGGTCAGATAGGCAGTCGCTCCATGTAAAATTCTGGTATTCAGCTGCATCCGGTTAGACTGGACAACATAGTTGAGAAAAGGTTAGGCAGATGATGATCAGTGTTGAGTGTTATATGTATATTTTTAGAAATGATTGCTGTCGGCATAATTAAGCTGAATTGCTCGCATTTGTCTTGTGGAGATGAATTTGTGGAGTGACAAGAATGGATAAAATAATTTATGAGTATATAGTATTAGAGAAAGTTTGAAATTGGCGCCTGTTACAGAAAAATTGAAAAGAAGTCGTTTGTCTTGGTAGTAGCTAATGAGAGGGAGGAAACACATGTGACTAAAAGAGTGATGGACAGAAATGTTGATGGAGGAAGGCCAAAGAAAAGATGGATGGACTGTGTGAGGAATGATATGACAGAGAAAGGAGTAAATGATGTCGTAACATCTGACAGGGAAGAATGGAAGAAAAAAACGTGTTGCGCCGACCCCAAATAGACTGGGACAAGGGCAGGAAGATGATGCTCGCATGTGTCTAGCACAATATTTATTAATTTCAAAGAATTGTTTTATTATCACTGAATTGATTTTTTATTTCTGTGATGCATGCACGATGATGTCATCTACCCCCAGGGGACTGTTTAACATAAGCCAATTTCAACATTTATTTTTTATAGGTTTCTGCAAATAAACTAAATTAAAAAAGAAGTAGCACCATTGGTGATAAGATAAAAAAATACCGGCCAAGTGAGTCAGACTCACGCATGAATGGTTCCAGTACCATCGTAGTAAGGGAGCCCCCTTTAATTTTAAATTTATTTTATGTTGTTATAGCAGCAACAGATGTACATGAAAATTTCATCTATCTACTACTACTATTACGGATCATGAGATACAGCCCGCTGACAGACAGATGGACGGGCGGACGGCGGAGGCTTAGTTACGTAAGACGGTTGTAATGGTAGTTGACAGTAAGCCTCCGCTGTCTGTCGTCCCATTGGTTACGGAACCCTAAAAAGAAGCAGCAACATTGTTAATAAGATATAAACAACAGAAATGAAAGCCTGTAGAGAGTAGAGATCCTATTTATCTGTCGTATATGTCAGAATTTATTCCGTTAGGCTCTTACATCATGTGAGCAGACGATAAGTTTTGTGCTATGAAAATACACTGGGTGCGATACACTGTTTCTAGCAAAACCAACGAATTACTTGAGATCACAACTTAATATAATAAGACGGGGCACAATGAATCGGGTACAGTTCCAAGACGTCTCAATGACTGTCGCCCTTCCCCGAGTTGAACATCAGGGGTCTGTAGAAGCACGCTGTGTTGTGGGTAGACTGGTAAGTAGGTCGCGTGATGTCACCACTGTACACAGACGCGCTTTCCAATTTTCGCGCGCTTTAATATTTAATTTTATGTCCGTACTAACGACTAGATCCGACATATCTAATAAGGGAGATAGCTATCTTACCATGCCAATTGTCAGACTTCCGTTAGACTCTCCTATTCAAAGAATAATAAAATTGTGCTCTCAAACGCCCTAAATTCATTAAGAACATTTGAGAGAACAATTCTCACAAGGTGGTCCATTTGTAACAAGTTTAGTGATGGGGCAAGGAATGAATCATTCATTTATATAACAGAATCGGATGTCATCATGTTAGGTAAAGTGCGTGCAATCAAGAAGGCTGTCCTGCCTTATAAGTACTAATTAGGTATTGCTGTACTCGAATCATCCCACGAACCTTAGATAAAATGAATTAATTTATAACACGATGAAATATTTATGAGTTATCCAAGATGCTATTAATTAATTTTATGTAACAGAATGTAATGTTAATGCACATAAGTATATCCTCTTCTGCAAATCTCGCAGTCAAAATTTGTTTTGCTGTAAGAAAACCCAATTCTGGGTTAAGCTTGCCATTGTACATAAGCTATATTATTGCAATAAAAAATAAGAATAAGAATGCTTTCACTGACTGCCTCGTTGGTTTAGTGGTCGCAAGCCTGCTGAGCAAGTGGCACTGGGTTCGATTCCCAGGTCGGGCAAAGTGTTATTGGGCTCTTCAATCAGGAATTTCTCAGTCACAGCCACGGAGTCTGGATTTGTGCCCGGTTGATGGCAATAGGCTCGCCTCCTATTACATGGGACTTAAACATAACTGGCTAAATGTGGGTGTACTATTAGGTACATATCTGCCTAACTCTACGGGGATTTCAGGCGTGATGTTATGGACTCCGGGGCCAGGCTAGGCTCGCCCTCTATCACACGGGACTTCAATAAAACAGGCGAATTGCCTGCCTAACATCTCCGTGATCTCAGGCGTGATGTTATGATGATACGTATGTGATCAAATATTCATGAGAGGTAATCCAAGATGCTGTTTTGAATGATGAGAATTTGAAGTGTGTCGGTCGATGTTACTTAAAATTATGGATATGGAGTGATTGCAAATGTGATTACGGACTTGACGCATATTTTATAAAATCTAGAACACATTTTTGGCGTTTATGTATATGTTATGTAAGAATTGTTTACGTTGCCACTTTGGAATTTTTTATTGAGCTCCCACAGGCAAGTGGACTCGTGTTTTTTGGTTGGTGATGTTAATGTTGTTCAATTTCTTGCTGAATAATAACAATATTGTGGACATTTATAAATTAAAATAACCTAAAGTTACTAACTTATAAGTAAACTAAAAAAATTACGTCAAAAAACTCCTCCTCAACGCTGTCAACTGGTAATGTCTCCAAGAGACTGGCGGCGTGGCTATTTTGTATGGTAACGCTAAAACTCTGGCCAAAATAAAAGCCAGTTCTTGGGTCACGGGAAGAGTCTACTTAGCATTTTAAAATATACTTGAAAAAAAAAACAACATTTATTTCAGATGTCATTTTACATACATATAAATTGTTAGTTGTTAGTAAACATGAACTTAAAAACTATGTTAGTAAAACATGTAAGTTTGATAGATAATTCATAAACAGGCAATCAAATTTCCCCGCAATGACATTCAGGATATTGTTTGAGCTGCCCCGGACCTTCTGTAGCAGCGACGCGGCACGCTTACGTCTGATACCTAAGAAGCCAAAAGGCTGTGAGCACTTCTTTGCATTTTCTGCTGAAATGTTAATGTTGTCGTTGAGCATAAAACCTATGAAACCATCTAATAGGCACTGTAGGAATCTGGAGCCCAGGTAAGTAAACTAATAATAAATGCTACTGGAGTAGACTGCATGCGAAAGGCAACCTGAAAAAGTCTGGCAGTGAGCTTACTACTCGTAGTGGCCTTTTAATGCTGATGGCTTCAAACAGGTTGGGTAGGGTGTAGGCAGAGGTGTACCTAACAGTACACCCACATTACGCCAGTTATGTTTAAGTCCCATGTAATAGGAGGTGAGAATATTGCTATCAACCGACTTGAATCCCGACTCCGTGGCTGTTACTGAGAAATTCCTGATGGAAAAACCCAATAGGACCCGAGAATAAAACCCAGGACCTTATGCTCAGCAGTCGCGCTTGCGACCGCTCGACCAACGAGGCAGTCAACTAAACTAACTCATAAAACTATGCGCTACGTTACATTGCGTGTTACGTTACGTGTATACCTAACGTTGCACACGATGTTTATCTAGCCGCCCCATAAACATACTGCGTGAAATAAATACAAATATTTACACGATTCTCTTTATGGTCAAATCGTGGGGGTACGATTATCAGCCTATTTCAAAACACATGTATTTTAGGCCTGCCCATATCATTCACAGTTACATAAAGTCGATCACATCCGTGTATAGAATGTTACGGAAATCTTTAAGCTCTGACCAAACTGGACTGAACTACTTCGTTATTCGAGTGGTCACAAGCGCGACTGCTGAGAATGGGGTCCTGGGTTCGATTCTCGGGTCGGGCAAAATGTTATTATGTTTTTGCATCAGGACTTTCTCAGTAGCAGTCATGGAGTTTGAATTTGTGCCCGGTTGATGGCAATAGACTCACCCCTATTACATGGGACTTAAAACATAACTAGCGAAATGTGGATGTACTGTTAGGTACACCTCTGCCTAACCCTTCTGAAATTACAGGAGTCTTGTTATGTCAAACTGGATCGAATCCCGGGCAGAATCCAGGACGAATGTAGCTCCCACCCATTGCGTAAACTAACTTGAATGGAGGTGTTCATACTGGCAGGAATAGTAGCGTGACTTCTTAATTATTAAAACAATCGACAGTGGGATTCGCCATCACCATACCAAGAGTTTTATATTGTATCGTTTGACTAAATCGGTAGACTGAAAATAATCGAATGCTTGATCGAAAAAGATTAAGCACTTTACTAGGCTAGTGCGGGTATTGGGTTGTCAATAATTCAATTAGAAGTCATGTCTACAAACTTTCATTTTATTTTCATATCTCGACTGAAAAATAAAAAATACAAGATTCAAGTTTGCGACAAGGAAAAACAGTAAAGAAACAAGAAAGACACGAAATATAATTATTCTCAAATGTTGACAAGAACTGAGATGATGTCTTCTTACTAAGATTAAAAAAAAATATTATCGCCATTTATATTCTATGATTCTTTCTCATTTATGAAAGTTATTGTCTTTGCTCATCACCAAAAGATACTCCTTGGAGTCTCTATCGGAACAATTGCTTACAAGCCACGGTAGTTATAAAGCTATAAACTAATACTAAAGCTGTAAGACTTACATAAACCTCGTAACTAAGCACGGTGTGAACCAGTCTAGAGTCGAGGAACCCCAACCATAGACATATTCCTATCGCATAAACAATAACATTCATTGTATTAGCATGCATTTGCATGTTCACAATTGTTCCCATCCGTGTTGCCAGTCAACAAAAACTTATTACGTTACATTACGCGATAGAGAAACTTCAAAAGTGAGTAATAGTAAAAATAGGTACATAGACAATGAGTTAATCTTCTATTTCTATCAGATTTCTATGCGTAAGCACACCCCAGCATACGTGATAGTTCATTCAAAGCGCGTACGATTCGCGGTAGGCCTACGGAGATCAAATTAGCGTTGGGTGTTGCCACCATGTAAATTTCACATTACGTCATTTGTAATCGGAACTCCGTAAGGAGTTTATGGTTTGAACCTTTTTAGTGTGGGCTTGAATTGTTTTCTCAAGATAAACAAGGATGTTGAAATAATTGGAGCAAGGTTGCTTTCAAGTGTCAATATTTTTCGCGTCTCAATGTTTTTTTCGTGTAGTAAAATATATTTAAAGTATAACCTTCTGTTACATAACCAAAAATGGAATCATAAAGTCGTTCCATGTTGTTTCCAAAAGTAAAATGGTGAAATAATTGATCTAAATAATTAATAGGTGTGGTGGAGTGTAGGAGTTCTAGACTGGAGACCGCGTATCGGCAAGCGTAGCGTGGGACGCCCCCATCTAGGTAGACCAACGACCCTAAAAGGCTGCTGGTTCAGCCTGGATGCGAGAGCCGGAGGACATGATGATGTGGCAGAGCTTGAAAGATGTCTTACAAATGTATCAGTGGGTCGCGATAGAGAATTAGAAAATTTAGCTGATGGATATTAACATAACATGACGCCTGTGATCCCCGAAGGGTTAGGCAGAGGTGTACCTAATTTACATCCACATTTTGCCAGTGATATTTTAAGTCGCATGTTAAAAGGAACGAGCCTATTGCCATCAACCGGGCACAAACCATTTCTTCAATCTGTGCCTGTTACTGAGGAATTCCTGATGGAGAAATCCTACAACACTTTGCTCAGCAGTCTTGCTTGCAACCACACGATTAACGAGGTAGTTTCATGAGACACTTTCTTGCTAATTACGTTAACAGTTGAACATAGTTAAAGTCCATTGTTTAAGTTCCATTATACAACATTATTTTTAGTATATGCGAAACCTGAATATAGTTTGTTCAGAATAAGTAACTGAATCGATTCCAATAATTTTTAAACCATGTTATATTTTTTCCAAAATATTTAAAAAAGTTAAAAGTTGGATATCGAGTGACTTTGAGTACCTATCGCAATAATTTAGGTACCTACTGCCAAATTATTATTATCAATGAGCTCAAGACGAAGCTGGAGGCGCGCGCTGCGTGGTGACTGCGTTTTTGTGCGGACAACTAGGTAACAGAACAAGCTTATAACTTTGTGATTTTTCATGATACAGTTTTGAAATTTTGTACATAGATTCTTTACATAAAAATACTAGACACGTGTATCAGGTTTCGCATATACTAAAACTAATGTTGTATAGAGGGTGGGGGGGGGGGGGGGGGTGATGGTAATTGGAAGTTGTTCCAAACAGGTATTATCTTAATCTTACAGTCAAACTTCAACTTTAATATATCAGTATTCAAATATCTGAATTTAACTTAATTTTCCTCGTTTTTTCACAAAATTCAAACTTTGTCTCGCTTCTTCACTTCATTAAAATATTGACTTTTGAAGAAAAGCTCGTTGTGTATGCCCACGCGAAATTGTCAGGCCTAGTTATTAAATGACTTGGGCAAACTTCGAAATAACATCGGGTCAAATCTCGAGAGAAATTCCTATTGAGTAAGAACTAAACTAATAAAACTTAACAGAACTTTAAAGGTATTGAGTCGCTTTTAAAGTGTCTGCATAGGAAATTGTTGATTATTTTGTAAGACATCATTTCTGATTTATGACACAGTAAACATTTTGGGATTTAATATTTTGCGAATACAACAATTTGGTAATTCAACATTGCAGTCCAGAATGGACTAGACTTCATCATCATCTGCCTAGCCTTTTCCCAACTATGTTGGGGTCGGCTTTCCAGTCTAAACGGATGCAGCTGAATACCAGTATTCTACATGGAGCGACTGCCTATCTGACCTCCACAACCCAGTTAGTACTAGGTAATACGATACCTCTTGGTAAGACTGGTTGTCAGACTTTTTGGGCCACTGACTACCTAACGACTGTCAAAGATGAAAGCATGGACTAGACTTATTTATCTAAATAGCTTCTTAACATCTGTCCGTGTCTCATTCTATTTGGGGTCGTCGCAAAACGTTTTCTTCTTCCATTCTCCCCTGCCAGACGTCAAGGCATCATTTACCCCTTTCTCTTTCATATCAGTCTTTACACAATCCATCCATCTTTTCTTTGGCCTTCCTCCATCAACATTTCTGTCCATCACTCTTTTTGTCACATGCGTTTCATCCCTGCTCATTACGTGTCCATACCAAGACAAACGACTTCCTTTCAATTTTTCTGTAACAGGCGCCACTTTCAAACTTCCTCTAATATACTCATTCCTTACTTTATCCATTCTTGTCACTCCACACATCCATCTCAACATTCTTATCTAAACAGTCTCTATAAGTGGACATACTTAAGTTAATCGCTTTCGTACTGGATTTTATTTCTTCAACAAATTTCGAGCGTTTTTGGCCTGAGAACCGGGCTTTAGGAAGTTTGCGTACTTTTTCAGATTATACACGAATTGTAAAAAAATCTGTTGTTCCATACATTTTCACCGTGTAGATATTGCAGTTTTGTAGGAAACAACAATTTCTATCTGGGGGGTGGTTCAGAATGATGTACTGAATTACTACTATTTGGTAACCGTTTTAGCGTCGGTGTCCCTTCCACCCTGTATATAATATAAATATTACTAGCTTCTGCCCGAAGCTTCGCCCGCGTGGCCTACATGAAACAAATGTTTTTTTTAAATTCAGAAACAAAAATTATAAGCGCTTTCACTTCCTCTTTGACTCTGTTAGGGGATGATTTTGGAAAAAAAAACTGTAACACACGTGTCTCATAATTTCAATTGAAGAGTGTGTACACCAATTTTCGAGTCAATCGACCCAGAGAATATAAAGTTACACAGAAAATTCAACCCCCTATTTCACCCTCTTAGGGGTGGTTTGAAAAACCCTTTCTTAGTGAAAACCTACCCTTTACAAAGAATACACCTTCCAAATTTCATGTTTCTAGGACCAGCGGTATGGGCTGTGCGTTGATATATCAGTCAGTCAGGACTTTGAATTTTATATGTATAGATAAACCTATTTCGTCTGCTTAGATCTGATACCAGCTTATTATTGGCAAGCCAAGCTCTCATACACAAACGATGTGAGCATTGATAGCATTTTTCTTACATGCTCAAGGAATGGCGATTTCAGACTCATAGTGAAATGTCGAGTTAAAAAAAAAAGAGAATTACGGTACCATTTTTAGCGGCGTGCCCAATGTATGTTTTATTCATTATGCTAAGAGTGCTTTGTTAACTACTGAAAAAGCCCGTTTTCAGTTAATGAGTTAGTGTTTTCGCAAAATCTGTTTGACAGAACTCATGAATGAGTTAAAGTATTTTTAGTAATTGGACTAAGTGCTACATTCATTGCTCATGTTAAATATTTTTTGGTGTGCTCAGCTCCCTGTTTGTTCAATCATATCATCTGCTTAAGGAAATTCTTTCAATGTAGCTTTTGAATTAAAAACTTGCGTTTTCTACTCAAAAACTCTCAGATTGTTGATGTTTAGTAGAAATAGTCATATTTCCAGTAAATATATTTTTAATGTCGATATTAACTCTGTTAAATGAGTATGATTTAGTAATTGTTTTATCATAATTGACAACAACTTGTTCACCATTCAACGTCAAACAATGCAGCAAAAAATTAAAAAAAAAGAGATTGAATTTCGCTGGTTAGCTTTGAAGATAGCCCTTGAGTATTGATTTCTGGCGTAAGTAAAGCACCTCATTTCCTCTCCTCCAAGAAGTAAGGGTACTAAGATATTTGAAGTAGAAATAACTTGAGAGCAAGGAGTACTCGATACAAACTCAAGGAATTCCGAAATCTTTGATTAGAATTTGGTGAAACAATCTTATCAAGTATTTGGTAACTACGCAATCAATCCAGTTGCTTAGTGTCGTGATTATGGAATTATTCGTTGGTCCTGGGTTCGATTTCCAGGTCGGGCAAAGTGTTATTGGGTTTTTCCATCAAGAATTTCTCAGTAGCAGTCACGGACTTTGGATCTGGGCCCGGTTGATGGCAACAGGCTCGCCACAATTAGGTACACCTCTGCCTAACCCTTCGTTGATTACAGGCGTGATCGTGATGTTATGTTGTTTTGAGTAATTGTTGTTTAGTGGTATGTTATGGGATAACTCATCATAAACGCTGGCTTAGGGCGATATGAAAAAAAGTTTGTTTTCCCGACTAGGGTCCGTTATACATATCTGGTGGGTTGATACCAGTTGGGGGTCCGCGTAAACATAGGTTTATCTCCGGGATGGTGGCGTTTTAGCCAGTGGCAATCCAGCATAACACTTCTTTCTCCAAAGATGGAAAAAAACTTCAAAAAATAAAAGTATGTGCTTTTAATGCTACCTTAGGCATCGCAGATCAATGTGTGGGTAAAGAATAATCAGCCATCAGCTGAGTGACCGCGACAAACGCAGTTTAACCTTATCAATCGATCCGTACATGAGTAATGAAATACACTAGATCTCAGATTACATATTGACGGATGTTTCACTCATTTCTGCATATAATTTGCAAGCCTATCACCACACCGGAACATTTAACTGTAGAAAAACTGGTCCTTTCTAAACGTAGGAAACTGAACTCACCCAAAAATGGGCAGCGACCGAACGTTGCGCAACTGTGTAGCTGCTAACTATTCGATTGCGATGGTACAACGCAATGGTACACCATCATAATTGCCTTCTAATTCCAAGTTGCTTCATATTTTGTTTGTTTGTTTGACGTCTGAGATACATACAACCTTTTGCCTGCGGCTTCGCACGCGTGGCATAATCAGCCGATAAAGTTTCTACTGCTGGGACACAGGCGACTCTCCGAGAGGAGGAAATTATTATCCCACTGTAACGTAGGAAGGCCTTTGACCAGAGGCTCTTGCATGAGCGCGCGTTGTAAACATAATGTGAATACGTCGATTTTTTAATCGAAAATACAACATTGCTTGCAACAAGCACAATCAGGAACATTCATAGATATGAATACATTCATAAAAGTATGAAAATAAAATATGTGAAACGAGTATTTTTAATTTTGAAATCGACGTATTCTAATAACGTCTACACCGCCGGCTCGTGCTAGGGGCCTCAGGAGTAGGACACAGAAGCCAAGGAAAAAAGAAGACCCTGATATTGGGATAAAAAGTTCAATATACGACTCTAGGTTATGATGTACCTGATTCCCAAATTTCATCGAAATCTTTTACTAATAGACAAAAGACTTATATTCGCTAATATTGTTTTAAGCTTTCACGGTTTACAACTAAACTTATACTGTCACTTACGGGTTATCTTCCGTGATTGTTCATTTTTCCATGCACCCGCATGCCCCAGTCATCCCGCGATCATGGTGCTTGCAACAGCGTCGAAATATCGGGAGTTCAAAATTATGAACAATCACAAGTGGCAGTATAAGTTTCACTAGTATTATTTATTACTTTCGATCAATTTATTACCTAAGTATATGATGGATGATTCTGTTTGTGTTGTAGTAAATTCGAAATTGCTTTGATGGTATGGCAATTAAAATAAGACGATTGCTTTCATCTGTCAATCTTGTGTTAATTGTAGGTACGTAGATATGAGTAAATCATTTTACTTCAGATGAACGTGGGAGTTTCATATTATTTAATTTTGTTAGGAATCTTTTAATAATTTAGGAATCTACAACAGGACAGAAAAAAGACTATTACTATTGTTGGGCTGAACATTGAAATCGGTACTTATATTAACTTTTTCCAGTAAAATTAATAGTGGAAGTGGATTTAATAAATGCTTTTAAATTGATTGTTCTACTTTCGGTCTGTTCTTTTTGCAAATTCATGAAACTTTTTTGTCAAACGATGTACAGCGCATCAACTAAAAACTGTCAAATTTTCTTATTCGATTTTGAACTTAACCATTAACATTTTATGGTTTAAAATCATTTGGAGAAAGACAGTTTATGGTAATTTGTTGTGCTGGCGACTGTACGTATTGAATTTCCTTCGCTCCTAAAGATAATTGTAATCATACTGTTTCATTTTAATGGAACTCAGCAATCAAAAGTGATCAGAAATATTCTGAATTGCTTATTTTTTTAAGTTCTTGGCTGATTCTATTGTCCAACCGCATGATTCCTTTGACTTATAGACTTTTGTTCACTGTGTGAATTTTTTCCCCGTGGATCTTTTCCGTGGTCCGATGAAATTTTTGTTTTACTTCTGTTGGGTTCTTCCATGAGGAATTTCTCAGTAGCAACCATGGAGTCTGGATTTGTGCCCGGTTGATGGCAATAGGCTCGCCCCCTATTACAAGGGTCTTTTTTTTCGTGTTGGATATCATGACCCCCCCCCCTCTCCCCCCCGCTCTGGGCGGAGCGGAAGGGAGTGTCAGACTTGTACTGATTAAAACCCATACATGTTCCTTCTTTGCCCTTTGTGTCCCAAAGCCGCGATATCTCTTTCGAACAGTCCCGTAGCTCATTACAAGGGTCTACGTAACTGGCGAAATGTGGGTGTACTATTAGGTACACCTCTGCCTAACCCTTCGGGGATTACAGGTATAATGATATGTATAGGAGGAATTCTTAGAAATCCCTCTCGTTGTTGCATAACAAAACCTTGTGCAAAACATGCTTCTAGTTACCCAACAGCATAGAGAAGATGCAAGTCAGTTAATTATAGTTTTTTATTGACTAGATGTAACAAATATAACATAGAAAAGTATCCCTATCTGGAACCATTAATCATTATCTTTTTGCACATCTGAAATGTAAGTTATACAGGGTGCAAATTGACCCTTAACATAAACAAAAGGCACTTGTTTTCCACGTCTTTGCGATCATTTTTTTGTTCTAGACCATATCTGTGAACCTTTTAGTTACGGAGATATTGGGGGTCTAAGTTACAACTTTTTCACAAGTTTTTTTTTTAAATACATGTTTTAAATGTAAGATTTTTACTTTACACACCTCCACGACCCCCGTACTATTCAATAAATCCATCAGCACAATGCTTTTAGTGCTTTCCATCGAGTCCTACCAAAAAACGTGATTTTTCACCCCAAAAAAAAAGTCGATTCCCAGCAATAATTTTTGCGTAAAGTTACTTAGTTTGATGTACAAAATGCTTGGTTGACGGCTTTGTGTGTTCTGTTTAAGTGTTCTGTTTACACCCTGTATATGAAAATTTAAATCCTGAAACGCTTGACAACAGTCGCCTTACTGACCCGCATGGAGTTATCTCCGTGGGAATCAGTAACCTCACATCAAGACAATAGTAACCCATATTTGTTAGACAAAACGTTGCGTGCTTTTTAAAAGTGATTACACACATACGCGTAGTACAAATAAGCGCGTAACTAGCAAATGCGGCTACATAATCTTGTGGTAAATCAACACAACAGTAAATTTAAAGCTGTACTTGAAATTGATCAAAGATTAATTTAGTTACAACTAGATTTTTTTTAGGCCCCACTCGCTATACAGATTGTTCCATTGCTTTATGGTTGGACACCAAAGACATTTAAATGTTTACGAATAATAGACGGGACAAGACGAAGAAAATTGTATTCTACTACTTATTACTACTTTGTAACAAGTCTGTCTGACTAGTGTCATACGCTTTTCATGTGGCATTCGTGTCAAAATCGAAAATGTTAGGGATCAAAATTTTTGGATGATAAAATTCTCACTGTCCTCTCTATTAACATCTCTTTGCTGGAAATCGCTTAGATTTTCTTTCAGTTTTAGTAGCAAAGAAGAGTGGCGACTGACTATCTGACCTCCAACCCAGTTAGGACTGGGTAATATGATATCCTTTGGTAAGACTGGTTTTCAGGCTTTTAGCCCACTGACTACTTAACGAAAGTCAAAGATCTACAATTGAAAGCCGAGGCCAACGGCTTAAAGTGCTTTCCGAAGCACGGAGGAAACTCGGTATGTAATAGGTGGTCACCAATTCACGGACCAACCTAGGCAAGCGCGGTTTAACCTGAAGATGGACCCGAGCGGCTGTTATTATTTAACCACGAGCATGAAAAAAATTACACGCATGAGAGTATTTATGTATCTGAGTTTGGATCCGTCACCTCAATTTACGTACAGTTCGTAATTTCACTAGGCCATCAATTCGTTCTAAGTCCACTCTTCTCATTAGTATCGAAAAAAAACAATTTGAAAGTACGAAAAAAACGTAGTAACAATTTTAGTTTTCTGTAGTTAACACCTAAGTTTGGACGTTTCATCGCGTAATGAATCAAAAAAAGTTTCGCATTCAAATTGCAGTGTCATGGTTTGCGAAAGGTCAAAAAGAAAGGTGTTCCATTCATCATTATGTTTAATTTTGTATCTGTGGTTTACTGTGATGAACGTGCGAATAGAAAAATTACTATAAAAATTGTATGCTGCATTTTTTTGGAGAAATTAGGCCACTCTCAACAATTATGCTTTGGGACAAGCTTGCCACACTATTCTTAATCACTAAAACTACTGGAAACCTCAATTAACAATGGCGAATACCAGAAAAGCGCTAAGGCAATGAATCTCGACGAGTCCCGGAGGAACCATTCAACTGTCCTTGTCTCACAACGAATGAGAACAGATGAGGAGAAAGAACGTCTAGATTCTAAGCCTATACTGAAGGAAGACCTCTTACAACTGACTTCCGTCTCCATCATTAGATAAAATCCAGATGTATTTTATATGATGTATTGTCATCAGAACTTCATATGTGTGGCAACAACTTACAGAATGGGTTCACAACTGAAATTTCAGTAAAAAAAAAAACAGAGGTTGATTCATTTTTTTCTACACGTAGAAACAGGTGAATTTTATTTTTCTATTTGAAATGGGACCATCTTTGAGATATACACTCTCCAATCAAAAAAGAATCATTGAAATTGGACTTCTCTGTAAAAAGCTATAATGCGTAGTCATACATATAAAATATATATATATATACGAGTCGAATTGAGAACCTCTTCTGTATTAACTTCCGCTCTAAAAGTCATAGGATACCTTCTAACCAAGTTAAAGGTTCCCTAAGAACTGCTAAGTCCTCATAGATCCCTTTTCGACCTCTTACTTTCCGCAGGATTAAACAAAATGATCTTAAGTGACCTATTCTAGTCAAAAACTCAAGTCACAAGCTAGGATCCCTATTGTATAAAAGGTCAAACGTGTGGGTGTCCACACTCGGTAGAATACAAATTGAAACCGGTTTATATGTAATTGATAATGAAGAAGAGATTGTGCGTGTAGCTTTAATGTTTAGTAAGTATGTGGTGGCTTCTGTTTATGTACTAAGTAGACATAATTAATGTGTCATGCCCCTGGCTGGAGACCTTACACTCGAGGCACCCACAGAATAGTCCGGTTAAGCAGGCGACAAACTCTAAGGCTGCCATCAGACGGACTACATCGCAACAACCGCGCGCTGTCGATATATTCAATACGCCGCCGCTATTTTCCATTGTCTCGGCCGCAATTGACCAAAGCTTACTATGTTGCTCGACTGCGAGCGGTTGCTGCGATGCAGTCCGTCTGATGGCAGCCTAAGGTTGAACTGCGAGATGCCATTAATTTTTTTTTTTTGTCGATATCGAGATGATTCTATTTTGTCGATCTTCATTTGTTTTAGTGACCCAAACCGATGTATGCTCTTACTTATATCGTGACAAAATGGTATCATCTCTCGTGAAAAACACATAGCAGAAGTGAAGGAGATCACAGTTGAAGTAATCTTCAAAAAGGATAAGGCTCGTATCTATGGCACTCCAGAGGATCTTGTGATTCCCTTTCAAAGAGTTTGTATTAACGACTTTCAAAATAATTAACAAGACTATAGGGATCAGTTTAAGCAGACGTGGTCACAACACTATCGTTAACACTTAAAACGGGGTATTTATCATGTTTATTATTCGTTCTTGTGTGTGTGAAGACTGCTACGTTGGTCTAGTGGTCACAATCGCGACTGCTGAGCATGAAGTCCTGGGTTCGATTCCAAGGTCCAAGGGTCGGGCCAAGTGTTATTGGGTTTTTCCAGCAGGAATTTTTCTCAGCACCAGCCACGGAGTTTGGATTTGTGCCCGGTTGATGGCAAAAGGCTCGTCCCATAATGTGGGTGTACTATTAGGTAAACCTCTGCCTAACCCTTCGGGGATTACAGGCGTGATGTTATGTTGTGCAAAGTTTGTTAATAAGAACTGTAAAACACTGTTTTAAGCTTTCACGGTTTACAACTAAACTTATACTGTCACGGGATGTCTTCCGGGATTGTTCATTATTTCCAGCATTCTCCAATCAACCCGCGATCATGGCGCTCGCAACAGCGTCGAAATAACTGCAAAACTTGGTAAAAATTATTCCTTGAGTTAACCTCTGTCACCTCTTCCATGTCTTTCCTTTTTCAGAAACATCTTTAAACGCAAGGCAGACGCTCCGACCCATCGATAAATTGGCAACATCTTGGCATTGCATACCACATAAACAAACATTCGATTATATTTGCGTCGAGCCTAGCACAATATTGCAAGACATGTCATAATGATTACACGCGCTTAATTTTCTTACAATATCTGCTCATCACGTTAGGAGAGAGGCGTGAGGTTGTGTAATTAATGCAAATATTTCATGTGTAGGTTTTTATTGTGGTTTTCCTTGGAGTTTTTGAAAGAAAAATGTTGCTTGCTCTTCTACTTTGGGTGTCGATGGACTCAAATAAAACCAACTACTACATAACCACCTGCACAGCTCTTTCGTTGGCTTCTTTTGAATCCTGGAAGGTGTAAGTGGCTGTGCAGCTGTGCAGGATGAGCAAGAAAGGAGGTAGGGCATTTTGCAGAGGGGCTCTACAATGACGTTGTATTTGGAAAGGGTCGATGATACCCCATTTGGCCAGAAAGAAAGATGACAAAGATGTGAATTGTGACGGAACAGAAATCCCACTCCTCCTCACTTCATCAATCCAGCAGGTTTGCTGCTGTAGAAATAATATGAGCAAATGGGCTATCATCGACCCGTCCCAAGTTGCATGCTGTTGGCGGTAATTAAAGGTAGTGTGAAAAGGCTTAGGTACTTGAAAATAGCCAGTTTGACATGACTGGCTATGGTGGTTACTAAGCTGAGAAGAAAAACCTAAACTAGAACTGCAGATAAAATAACACGAAACATAACAGAAGCGAGTGCTTTGCATTTAAAAAAGTATCAGAAGTAGAAGTAAGCGAGATATTTGACAATTTGGGAGAAAGCATATTACTCAGTCAGTTTTATTAAAACTCTATGTCTTGCAGTAGACTGTGTTAAAATAGGTAATTGATAAAAACACCTCCATGAAGTAACAAAACCTAAGTACCCAACATTATCGTGAAAATCGATTCCCAAGAAAGCAAATCACCTTGGTACTTATGAAGATTGATGGACGCATAAATCGATACGCATGCAACTTGCCCCAATGGGTCAGTCTACATACATCATTACAGTTTAAGGCCCGGTGCTCACCAAGGAGTTAAGCGGAGCGGTGCAGAAACGTGCAAGACCCGACGAGACGAGGGACGCGATGTAGATTTCAACCAATGTGATTAGTTAATTCCCGTACGTCTCCGTTCGGATCCACTCGTATCTGCTTCGGTGGAAGCCGGGCCTTTCCATGAAATAGTCTTTCAGTGGGATTAAATGAACTTAGAGGGTTGTATTGATAATTTTAATGATTATACTTCTGTAAATAATGTTACGGTCTCAAATCATGTTTGCATCAACATATAACCTGACAATGACCTGCAAATTGCAAAAAACGTAAGAAAACTTGTGTTTTGCGGGTTACCCTGGCGCTTTCACCCTTAGGGCACTGCTAGACAGCATCTCACGCCTAAGCTATGCCTGCGACCCACAGCCACGCTTCGAATGCTCCTGTCAAACAAATGAACCGCGCAGCTGACATGGCAAAGCCTCCCCGTAGACATCCTCCGTAGCAGTGGACAGACAGCTTTAGGTTTACAACACAAATGTAATGCACATAATGTAATGTATGCAGACGCCTATGTAATAAGGTTATGACGTAATATATTAAATTTCCAGCGAATGATATGTAATGAATACGGTAACTAGTGAGATGCGAACTTAGAAGGTATTACTGGACTTAGGTATAGAGAAATGTGGGTTTCCATTGCACATTTTGTTAAACTCGTGGCTAAATAATAACAGCCGTTTAGGTCGATCTTCAACGTTAAGCCGCGCTTGCCTAGGTTGGCGCGTGGATGGGTGACCATCCATTACATATCGAGTTTACTCCGTGCCTCGGACAGCACGTAAGCCATCAGTCCCAGCTGTCATTTGTAGTTCTTTGACAGTCGTTATACTTAGTCAGTGCCCCTAAAAGTCTGACAACCAGTCGCCATAATTTAATCCTTTTTTTGACACCATTTTTACGTATTATTGCAAGAATCAGTTTTACTTGAAATCTCGTTCTTTTTCTGAAAAGTCTGTTTTTTTTTTAATAGCATTAAAATTAAAAAGCCATGTAGAGACGCCAGCACATCAAGCTACTACAATCTGTCAGATTTCCTTAATAGATTTTCAACTTTATCGCTAAAGCGTTAGGTTCAAGGTTGATTGGGAAAAATTGACAATTTTGGGTAGCTTGATGTGCTGGCGACTGGACAATCATAATTATGGTTCATGGCGATTTCTGATTGTTATATGATTTTTTTCATATTGTGTTTACTTCCATTGATTGACTGTATTTCTCAAAGGCTAAACAGAGGTGTACACATATTTGCACCTATCTTACGTAATGTTTCTATTCAACCATAAAAAGATTCATTGATCTCAAGCAGCAAGCTTAACATGACAGCATACCAGCACTGTGCTGTGGGCCCCTTAGCACAGCATCATGCTAAGTGGTAACCAGCTTGTCGCAGTCACGTGCAAGCTGTCAACTATTTTTGTTCCTTCCTTTTGTATTTATGAAATACTAGCACTTCGCCCGCGACTTTGCCTGCAAAAATTGTGATAGCTCGGCTAATATGCATGATATAAATATAATTTATAGCCTATAGCACTCATGATTAATGTAGCTTTTTGCCAGTGAAAGAATTTTTAGAATTGGATCATTAGTTCCGGAGATTACCCGCTACATACAAACTTACAAACAAATTTTACCTCTCTATAATATTAGTATAGATTTGTTATGTTTATAATTTAGTTTTTTGTTATTTACTATCCCCGTCATGTCCCTGCGACAAATAAATGTTTTTCTTTCTTTCATACGAAATATTTAACAAGGCTACCAAAAAACGTGTGACTGCCGATCACTCATGTCAGAAAGAAATAAATTTTCCATATAACATGAGTAAATTATCAAAAAAATAAGAAGGTATTTACCTTACTACATCAAACGACTTTCGTATACATAATATATCGAAGAAAGTGAGTATAAAATGTCAACTGAGTACGGTCAATGGAAAATAATTAAATGTATACAACTTTCTTTGGGATGTGAAATTTTTATTTCAAGTGTATTCGTCGTGTCAACGGTAGCCAATTAGCGTACCGACTCGAGTTTCTGAACGAACTTTAGGCTGGCGACAGATATGCCGGTCGAAAGTGCGTAGTGTCCTTTTCTTTAGACTGTATTTAGCAACTGCCTCGTAGGTCTAGTGGTCGTAATTGCGACTGCTGAGCATGAGGTCCTGGGTTTGATTCCCGGGTGGGCCATGTGTTATTGGGTTTTTTCCATCAAGAACCCTTGAAGTGTGCCCGATCGATGGCTATAGGCTTGCACCCTATTACATGGGACTTAAACCTAACTGGCGAAATGTGGGTGTACTATTAAATACACCTCTGCCTAAACCTTCGGGGATTATAGGCGTGATGTAATGTTATGTATTTCGCAAAATTGACCGGGTTCTAAGCAGTTTAAAAGCATAAAGCATAATCAGCCTAGAATGTTCCCACTGCTGGGACACAAGCGTCCTCTCTATGAGAGGGAATGGGCTATAATCCACCACGCGGGCCCAGTGCGGGTTGGTAGATGTCACATGTCTTCGAATTTTTGGTTCTACGACATGCCGGTTTCCTCACGATGTTTTCCTGCACCGTTTTGAGAGCAGTTGTGATTAAATAAATTACACAAAGTAATGCGCCTGCCTAGGTTCGAACCCACGACTTACTGTTCGTAAGTCGGGGCAGCCACCACTGGGCCACCGCTGCTCAATCCAGTTTATTTACTTTAAATCAATACTTATTGAAAGAAAAGCCATGACTGACTTATCAATGCTCAGCCTAACCCCTGGGGTTTTCAAGGTTCTGACCTTGAGAGGTTTAACATTTTGCACAGAGGCTTCCTTTTTTAATGTAAGCAGGGAATAAGGTTTTCCTGCAATTCCCAAGGAATAAAGAATAAGGGGCGAATAAAGACGCTTGTAATAATTATGCTTGTTGGTAAAAAATCTCTCTGTATTATTTGTTTCGATGCATAATATATTATTATTTACACTAGAAACGGGGTATTTACCATGTTTACTTCGAGTTCCCGATATTTCGGCGCTGTTGCAAGCACCATGATCACGGATAAACTGAAGTTATTGCGGGTGGGTGTTTATGAGCAGACAAATCGGTCTACCCTCTTTCATGTTCGTTTTTTGCACTCAGTACCGCTACCACTGTCATAATATATTTCTGATACAAATAATATGGTCTGCTAGTTAAGACCGACTAAATCTTTACTATAGTATCAGTTCGAGGTATACTTATAAGAATAGTTTATCCAGTGGTCAAATTACTAGCTTATACCTGCGACTTCACCCGCGTGGAGTTCATTAATTGTCCCACGGGATCATACTACCGAGCTAAAAAGTATCCAATTAGTTAATACAGGTTATAAACTATCTATGTGCTAAATATCATCCAAATCCGTTCAGTAGTTTTTGAGTGAAAGAGTAACAAACATCCATACAAACCTCCAGACATCCTCACAAACTTTCGCATTTATAATGTTAGTAGGATTATTTAGTACTGCGGATCCGAACAATGCGCTATCTATGCTTCCATATTTATTGTGTGAGCTGCACGTCTGCGTCTGTGGAATTCACTGTCAGCCTCTCTGTTTCGTGATCTCTGTTTCTGTGATCATTATAGTCTGGATTTCTTCAAATTTCGAGTGAATCGGTTTCTTCTAGAGATCTGTGTAACTCCTATAACATAGGTCTCACCTAGCACAGGAGTTAGGGTTTCAAAAGGAAATGTAAAACTTTTTTCTTCGTGTCAATAAAAACATTTTATTTCCTTTATTCATTTTATATAGTTATTTTACATATTTTTAAATATTTCTTTAAAAAAACCATATAAAAAACATTTAAAAATATAAAAAATAGTGGTCCGCCGATAGCGGGAACAGGGTCCAAGCTACCGGTGGTTAGGGATCCAGAGAAAAAAAAAATATTACTGTTATTCTATTCTTGCAAGCGTGCTCTCTAGGCCGCCTCATCACTTTAAATCAGGCGAGTTGCGTCAAAAAACAAACTTATTTAGTGTAAAAAAAAGTTCGTGAAACCGATACGGACAAATTGTGGAGCCGGCTCTGAAAGAAAATGTACTGAATAAACAGTCAGAGTCCTGCTGGTTCTCAATCTGTCCAGTCCGGTTTGACAGAAACTCTTGTCAGTGTGGTGATGACAGGTTGTTGGTCAAAGTCAATATGTATGCAGGCAGCTTTATATGTCTAAATCATTACGCTACGCACATGAAGCTGTGCGTAATATTTATATCACGATTTGAAAAATTCTCAATGATAGTTCAAATATTACCTAAGAGTTTTAAACTCAGTAGAAAGTATAATGTTTTGCTTCTCCTAACATTTGTCATGCTTATCTAGATTTTTTATCGTATTGTCTTATTCATTGTTCGTAGTTTCCTAGGCAATAAATTTCTTTGAGTTTAAATTGTAATTATAGAGTCATTCATTTACTTTTGATGTGGAGTTTATCATTTATTTATATCGTCATTTACTTTTGGATCAGCTCGTGGCTAAATAGTAACAGCCGCATGGGCTGTTCTTCAAGGTTAAGCAGTACTTGCCGAGGTCAGTCCGTGGATGGGTGACCGTCATTTACATTACATACCCAGTTCTTGGAAATCATCTTTGACAGTCGTTACGAGCAATAAGTAGCCCGAAAATCTAACAACCAGTCTTACCAAGGGGTATCGTATTGCCTTGTAACTGAGTTGTGGAGGTCAGACAGGCAGTCGCTCCATCTAAAATACGGTATTCAGCTGCATTCGGTTGGAATAGAAACCGACCCCAACGTAGCTGGGAAAAGGCTAGGCAGATGATGATACTTATACAATATACTAGTCGCGACCTGCCACGATCCATTATTGGATTATTTCGCAATCGTTTGATGGACACTATTTATGCTAAATAGGCGCATTTTCTTCTTATTTTTTTAAATAGAACAAAATTCCTTTTAAAAATATCCCAGCTTTATAAGTCAACTGAAATGAAGAGAGTTGTATGTACAACTAATATAATACAGGCATAAAAAACACAAGTACAAAATATTTTGTATTCCGAACTTTGTATACCGAACTTTCCGAAGGACAACCCAAATTCCATTTCACTTTAAACTTTCAAATAAAAATCGCTAACAAATGACAGTTACAGTGGAAACGCATACGATCTTGCGTAAGTTCACGGTTGGTCCGTTCTCATGAGCGCGTGCGCAGGTCCCACGCCCGGGAGCCGTAAATTAAATATTTTGTAACCAATCCACTACGATGCGTTGGTAGGCGCGATCGGACGTAATGTCACAGTATTTGTATAGTGTTAATAGGAAGGTACTGTTGGCCACATTGTTACAGGTACATCACATTATGTCTCGTTTAGACTTTTTATTGGAGCAATTAAATTGATGAGTAGGTATTTGTGAGAAAAAAAAGTAGCTTGTGTGCTATTCTAGACTATTATCCATCTCTGTGCCAAATTTCGCCCAGATCCGTTCAGCCGTTCAGGAGAAATTGAATAACAAACACCCTACCAAACTTTCGCATTAATAAAAGTAGTAGTAGTAGTAGTAGTACAATATGAGTAGCTAGCGCCCTTTTTTTCGGATGGGAAATCATCAAATGCTCTGGGCGGAGCATAAGGAAGTGTGAGACTTGTACTGACTAAAACCCATCCATGTTCCATCTTTGCCCTTTGTGTTTAAGGGCCGCGGTATCTCATATTCATATTCATATTCATTTATTTTGCGTAATCTCTTTCGAACAGTCCTGCAGCTAGCTAGGGCCGTCAAGTTAACCACTGTTAACTTGACGGCCCTAGCTAGCTGCAGGACATAGGGGCCAGCAATACGGCAAGCTCATAAGGCAAGCAGACTGTTCAAAAATCCTAACATCATGAAGAGTAGTAGGTTATGAGGGCAAGCCAAACTCGTAGTCTTGTATGAAAGTACCGCTATTAAAGTAAAGATGGCATTTATGACATCTTTACTTTACGTTAGCAATCTGATTGCCAGAATCCCCGATTAATTTCAGGACCCATTTCCATTTCTCCCGATCTAAATTAATATTCCGTAATAACATCAACCCACACATGTTTTTCGTAATAAAGTTAGTTAACATATTACACGCCCAATGTATTTTTAGAACCATACAAATTGAATTAACTTCGCTATTTTAATAAATTTTGGTACTAGAGCTTATGTAATAGCTTATGTAACAGTACCTGTGTGTATGTAAATAAATTTTTATATAAGTGCGAAGGAATATTTTGTAATGCGGTAAGTAATCATAGTAATCCTTACTAATATTATAAATGCGAAAGTAACTCTGTCTGTCTGTAACATTTCAAGGCCCTTCGCTCAGGGCGTCTTTTTTAGCGATACACACGCGTCTCCTTTTGCGCTTCAAAAAACCGAACGCGCGTACACGCGCTTATTCGCGTGTTCACGTGATTTGCGGGAAGGCGTCTCTCGCGGTCAAGCTTATACGAGCCTAAAGCGCATCAACGCTCGTACGAGTTGCGCGTGTAGCAAAAGGCGTAGCTATACGCTTCCAAAAACGAGCCGATAACGCGCTAATCTGAAACCGCCGTTAGCTGCATTTGCAACACGCGACAGAAACCATATAAACATGCGCGTATTGTATTGATGCAAATGCGCGACTGTGTCTGACGATATCGGGAAACGAAGAATGGAGACCAGAGGGAGGATGAAGCACGTTTGCGACTGAAGCGCGACAGCATCACGATAGTAGCGATATCGAATCGTAGTATCGTGGGTGAAGGAACAGTCGCCGAGGCATTTAGTTACCACAAACTGCCAATTTTTTTCATTCGATTTTGAACTTAACCGTTAAAATTTTATTGTTTAAAAAAATTTAGAGAAATTTTACAGTTTGTGGTAACTTGATGTGCTGGCGATTGTACACAGCCAGCGACAGCATCGCAACGTTTTGCATTTGCATCGCTACAAGAAGTCGCTGTGGTCACTATACGTCACAACCGATTTCGATGAAACTTGGCACCAGCGACCGAATTACCGTTACTTTTTTCTTAACGTTACCGATTACCGTTATGTTAACGTTAAAAAAGTAACGATATTTATAACGATACCCGTAAGTCTGTTAACGTTATCTAATAACTAATATTAGTATCGGTAAAAGTAACAATACTTATACCGGTAATTTATTCGCCTATCTCTTTCTAACGATGTCGGTGGGGAGTCTAGCATCTTACGATGTTAGTACACACGGCCGCTCATCAAGGTCGACTGTTTGGACTTTGAACTATTAGAAGTTGAACGCTGCAAATCGTGCGAGAGGGTCCGATATGTTGTTTTTATTTCGTCTCTCTCTCGCGCAGACCGTATGGTATGGAAGCGCCGCGCCGCATTCTAACCGTACCTATACGTAGATATCATGTAGGCATTTTAAAAATATTATTTTGTAAGCGAGTTAAGTTCGTCGCATAATCATTGTTATGGGTAGATTATTTTTTCTATTTGCGCTACACCTACAGGTGCACTAATAGGTCTATTATTAAAAGTTATTATTTTATTACCGTTTTTAACAACGATAACTATTGAAGAAAATGTTTGTTTAAGAGTATACAAGTATTTATGTCTTAGATTTTATTCATAAAATAAAATAAAAAGTTGAAGCTAGGTAATTATGAAAAAAAAAATTAAATCATAAATGTTTTTTTTTCCATTCGCACTGGCATATAAGTGTCTACTATGAAATTTAATCATATTACTATTAGGTATGGTTTTTGACAAAATAGCAAAAGACATTTCAGTTTTACAATTTCGTGAGGCACATTGATTTGTGCCAAGCAGCTTAGACAAAATAGATAGCTAGAGCTACCTATTAACTGGATGAAAAGACGGCAAGGTTGATGGCGCAGTGGCTAAGCGATAGGTTGCTTCGCTATGTGTCGCGGGTTCGTTCCTGTAGAGAACAAATATTTGACCAATTCCGGGTCTTGGCCTACAATCGCACTAGACCGCGAAATGTGGAATAGTATATAATATAATGTTCCAGGTCTGGCTGCTTGTGTATGTAAGATTTAAGTTAGTAAACGCACGCATCATCCAGGAGAATTCCTAATTGTCCTTTTCGTCACAACAATCAACGTGATTATTCGTAATGACCGTGAAGCCCGTGTGCGTCAGAATGGCTTACTGGCTTTCTGTATCAGTTCACGTCTGGCTGGTGACCAAAAATTGCTACTATTTGCTATTTTTTAGTAACTACATCAATTAATTGCTACATAACTTGGAAAATAAAGAGACTTCAAAATAACCAGCCATTCTGATATTAAGATGGCTGGTCAACTCTCCGTTTGTGTAGACTATTTTAATTCGTGTTATTATTTTTACTTGAGTGATTGCTACCCTCACATCTTTCAATGCCCACCTTGTAGCTTTAACAAGTAAAAAGTTATGAACATTTGAAATTTTTACAGGGAATGGATTAAGGTTATTGAATAAAGCAATTTAAAACGATTACAACAATGTTTCTTTTTATTCGTCATTTTGAAGTCCCTTTATTTTGTTTCCAAGTTAGATAGCAATTAATTGACTATAGGTAGCAGTGGCGGTTGGGAAGTGTTGACTTGAAATGATTGACGGACGACAAGACACGATGCAAAAAAGTACAACTGTGTGTCTAAGTGCAAAGCATTAAACGCTACCCGCACTGTGATTGGCCGATGCCTCGATGCTTAGTTCCTTTCCGACGATTCTCTATGTTGAATGTAGCGTAGTTATAGTTGGGTTCCTGACTACCGGGTCTTGACTTTCGGAATTTTGACCTTGACCTCAAGGTCAATGCCCATGGTGTTCCCCCACCCTACTACTCCCAGATCCCACCGGGTCCGGAAGGCTCTTATTTTCATAGTGCCCCGTTTCGTATGATCCATATTATTTTTTTTTTTAAAAAACAAACAATTTTTAAAATGTTTAAAATACTGATATAATATATCACAATGCGCTTCTTTCGGCCCATAATTATATTTTTTACAAAAAAAAAACTAATAATTAGAACAACAAAACAAATAGTTGTATTTGACGTACGCCATGTTTGTGTGACGTCTTGTCCTATAAAATGAAAAACGTGCGAGTCGTCGCGTTTTCGTAGGTATCTGTCCGATCGTCGTAAAATGCTAGCTGTTGCCGCTCCGATTTGAAGAGCCGAACGCGGCGCGCGTTCGGTTTGGCAACGTCGCGCTAGATATTGTTAGTTTTTAGCGAAGTAACGTTATTGGTAACGCTATTTAAATACCGGTAAATCCTAAGATTTAACGATATTTTTAACGTTAATAGTTAACGTAGCATAACGTTAAGGTTTTGGTAATTTTACCGGTATTTTTGTGGTAACGGTAACCGTCCCTGCTTGGCACACAACATGTAGACCTTAAGACATAGGCTTTTTATCTCGGTAACATGTGCGATAATTTCCGACCTCTACACGGTCGAAGACGCGGACAAAACTAGTTTTACATACGTTTGAAGTAAGCAGTCAAAGTAATTTTATTTATTAGGAAGAAGACACATAATATGATTACCTAGTCTATCCGCGGGTCAATAGTTAATACATTATATTTACTGCCCGACTGTATGGCTCCTACCTATTAAGGCTCGTGCAGACAGGTCAGATTCACAGAGAATCATTAGCGACATCACTGTGTCAAGAAACGGTGGCGTCCGACAATTTTTTGTTGAGTCTGTGGATTCAGTGAAAATATTCATTTTCATTTTGTTAGGGTTACGTACCTCCGAAGAAAAAGATGGAAACCTTATGGGATCACTCGCGTGTTTGTCTGTTTGTCCGTCTGTCACAGCCAATTTACTTCGAAACTACTGGACCGATTGAACTGAAATGTGGTACACATAATTATGTAAGTCGTTGTCCCAAAGACGGACGAGTAACGAAACTAATGAATTTCAAACATGAGGGCCTCTTTTGGTTGGTAAATTAGAATATGAAAAAAAAAGTTTTGAAACTATATCGTGTTACATTTCAAACATATATATATTTTTTTAATTTTAAGAAGTTATTTAAGAAAATAGGCAAAAAGTTATTTAAGAAAATAGGCAAAAATTAATCATTCCCCACCCTTAACTCCGAAACAAACCGGCCGAAAATTTTGAAAAAAAAAAGTCGTTCTTTGGCTACATATTACAAGAAAACTATAATAACAAATAATGAAAACAAATTAAAAATTAAAGGGGGCTCGCTTACTACGATGGTTGGGAACCCTTCATGCGCGAGTCCGACTCGCACTTGGCCGGTTTTTTTATATATAGTTTGACGATTGCGTGACGTCATTTTATTTTCCGTATTCAGAATGCCTTCAGAACTCCTATGTGGAAGGGGTAAGGTTGGGTGTTTTTACGTGTATAGTAAATTATAGGACGACTATTATAAAGAAAAAAAATATCTACAACCAACTATTGCAAGTTTCAAGCGACAAGACAAAAGCCCTTTTCTTACACATCTTTACTTATGTAGATACCGACTACAGTTATAATTATTACGTCTACATACGGGTATTATAGAAGCTATTGGCATTCATGAATCGTGCGTGACTCTGTAGTGGTTATGTAGTAAATAATATATCCTTTGTACACATCTGTAGAGAGCGTTATGTCTATAAGGAAAATACGCTACTTTGTGATATAATAGATATTTTTTTTACAAGTACCGTAATGTTATCCACCTATTTTCTATTTTAAGGTGACCTTTAGACCCACTTTTCACTAGATATTGTACAATCACAGTTCACTAGATATAGTACTAGGGAGCGAGCGTATTGCCATCAATCTGGCACAAATACTGACTCCAGGAGCGTCTGACAAATTCCTGGTTAAAAGACCATTAACACTTTGCCCGACCCAGGAATCGAACTCAGGATCTCATGCTCAGCAGCAACGCTTGCAACCACTAGACCGAGGAGGCACTGACATAACAGATTCAGAAAATTATTCATAACGAATTGAGATGGACGCCAAATTGTTCATGGGTCACTGTCATTTTGAAAGTAAATGGCAAGTATGAGGAAGCCAAATTGAGGAAAATGTTAAAAATCTTTGAATGAGACTGCGAGGTGGTATAATAATCGTGCAAAGGTAAAAGCATAAAAATGGCGTGAGAAACCTCATGGAGTAAACATTTTGTATGACATCTAGAGAAAACCCAAAGAAACATCTACGATTCAAGCAATTTTTGTCATAAGCTTAGTAAATAATTGATCATCAGCGCCATCATTTCAGCCAAAAGACGGCCATCATCATCTGCCTAGTTTTTTCCCAAACTACTATGTTGGGGTAGGCTTCCAGTCTTACCGAATGCAGCCGAATATCGGTATTTTACATTGAGCTACTTCCCATTTTAAATCCAGTAACTGAGTAATACCTCTCGGTAGACTGGTTGTCAGAATTTCGGGCAACTGTACCGGTCGATCTTAAAGGTTAAGCACCGCTTGCCAGGGTCTGTGGATGAGTAACCATCCATTGCACCCCGAGTTTCCTCGTCAAACACGTCTCGGAAAACACGCTAACCCGTTGGTCCTGGCTGTCATTTGTAGATCTTTGACATTCGTTACAGGCAGACCAAAAGTCTTAAAACCAGTCTAATCAATGGGTATTATGTAACCCTGTACCTGGTAGTTACCAAGTCCTAACTGGTTTGGTGGTCAGATTGGCAGTCGCTCCATGTAAAATACTGGTATTCAGCTGTCTTAGTTTAAACTGGAAGCCGATCCCAACATAGTTGAGAAAAGGCTAGGCAGATGATTATGAAGTTTGATTACTTAATCAATCATTCGACTTGCTAAATTCGACACACATTCATCAGATAGACATCTGCAGTTCTGCACTTTACTGTTACACATCGCCCCATATGTAAATCACAATTACATTCTACCTTTCATCTGTACATCTAAATAACAGATTACATAGACAGATTGTACAACGAATTAACTCCATTAAGAAATCAAGTAGCCTCGGACAATGCATTTGTGTTTCTAAATCTGTAGCTACAGACCACGGTAATGTCTCGGAGGTGCATTGACAGCACTTTCCATGCAAAGCTTCCACACTAATCAAATTCAAAATCAAAAGTCATTTATTCAAATTAGGCTGATAAGAGGAGCTCGAGAGAGAGGAGTAACTCGTGGCTAAATAATAACAGCCGCTCGGGTCGATCTTTAGGTTAATCCGTGCTTGGTCTGTGGATGGATGACCACCCATTCCATACCGAGTTTCCTCCGTGCCTCGGAAAGCACGTTAAGCCGTTGGTCCTGGCTGTCATCTGTAAATCTTTGACAGTTGTTACAGTGGCCCAAAAAATGATTACCCGGTACTAACTGGGTTTTGGAGTTCAGATAGGCAGTCGCTCCATGTAAAATACTGGTATTCAGCTGCATCCGGCTAGACTTGGAGTCGACCCCAACATAGTTGGGAAAAGGCTAGGCAGATGATAAGGCTGATAATCAGCACTATTTGAACGTCAACGTTTACAAGAGACTGTCCACCAAAACGCCCGTCCTTCGCCACTTCCTAGGGTTTTAGCTGGGAAGAAAACTGGTGGAACAAACTCTTCAGCAAATCCTCAGCTAATGAAACCCGTTTTCGGTCATGGTGGCCCATCTCAGTGTAAACTGAGTAAGTGTGCAAGCAAACGTAGGTACAGTTCCACTTCAATAATTCCCATAGACCGGTGGGAAGGCAATCCGTCATGACCGGGGAAAGATCAGGCGTAGGATCAACGGCATGACGGCGGCTTCCCGGTGCATATCACCAACTTCCAAATTCCAGGCTGCTACTTGCTGGAAAACCCCTATCATACTTTGACCGCCCTGGGTTTTCGTCTGGTAAGTGCCTTACCTAATGTCAGAGTTCCCAAGGGCCTCTGACTTGGCTTTACAGCCGTCGAGAAATATCTCTCAGGTGTCCTGGTTTGGTTTTCTTACGATGTTTTCCTTCACGCGATGTAAGTGCTAATACAATACGCATATGAATCCGAAAAGTCAGAGGTGCGTGTCTAGGGTTCGAACTCCCGAACCTATGACTTGGCAGTCCAACGGTCACACTGCTCCTGACCTGGGAATACAATCCAGGAATTCACGCTCAGCAGTTGCGCTCCAACATCAATGTCATATACAAACTGATGACCCTAAAGGCATTCGTGACAGTAGTTGTGCCCTCAACACAATTTCAGTGTCACAAGTATATTACTAATGCCATATCTAGAGGCTGCTAGTCGCAGAGATTCCATGCTCTGTGCCCGAAGCGAATAATTTCAGCGATTGGCCACTGATCGAGTGCACATCAAGGAAGCGACCGCGCCGTTCACTGGCAAAGCAAGATGAATGCAGAAGGTGTAATACTATGAAGTTAGATCATACCGGTTGGCGATACCACTGTTTTCGTCAGTTATGTAGTGGGCGTAGAGTTATAGTAGAATGGGGGACAACACTGTTCTAGCGTCGGTAGTTGACTGTCACTCAGACGGAGCGGACGTGCAAGAAAAAAAATAATGGCTATTATGGTATACCAAGTATAGTGTGTACTAGCGATGGAGTATCCCGTTAAATAGTATCTGGGTTGTGGAGCTCAGATAGGTTGCTCCTTGTAATAAGCTGCATCTGGTTATTCTGGAAGCTGATTCACACATAGTTGGAAAAAGGCTTGGAAGATAATGAGTGTTGACTACTGGCTGTGTATGGCTATTGGCTTAGGAATCACTACAGGATGTAAAAGACTTTCATGAGCATTTAGTCTTATACACATACGACGGTGTGAAAGTATCTCCACAAGGTGTTTTACTCAAGATAGATAATTTATTAAGAATACTTAAAGAGCGAATTATCATTTACCGCTATTGCTCCTCAGTCATCATCATCACCTTCTTGCCCTTGTCGCATGTTACTTGGGGTCGACTCAACACGATTTTTAGCTATTGCTCCTAAGTCTTAAATACCTACTTAGTGAAAACAGCTGAACAATCGAAGTATCCATTTCTCATGTTTTTAGGAGTATACCTTCTTTCCTTTCTACCGTATGCCTCAAGCTACCTCCTCTTACGATGCATCGAGACTCGACAGCTCTATCTACTTTCTAATATCACAAAAACATTCGAGGAATTTCTAGTGCTTTTTAAGCAGAGATGTCAAACATTTTAACCTCTATAGGTCAAATATTTTCACTATATTAAAGTAATCATTATTATACGCGTTTTCTGTGGAACACATTTATCGAGTGTGTCTCAGTAATTGCTGCATAGGCATAATAAATCTATGATGTTCCCACTGCTGGGAAACAGACAAGGGATTGAGTGGGTTATAATTCACCAGGCAATAATTCCTAAACCATGTTGGTAGATGTCATATTATCTACCTATGCACGTTAATTATTACAGGTCTTTGAACAAGTAACAATAAGAGAGAATGAAAATGAGAGAAAAAATGAGATTACTTAAAGACCTTTAATAACTTAATCAATCTCTTGTTATCATTCATCTACATCTCTCTATTCATCTATCCATTTGGAATTATATTCATACATGAATGTTTTTCCTACGTAATAATCATAATCATACATACATTCCTATTTGCTCGTGCCAAAGGTTCGACAACCCTGAATGGTAATGCAGTCACAAATTGGTATAATAAAATTTGATACATATATCGATAGACGAACACATTAATATTTAATCGATTTTAATAATACGATTAGTCGCATGCGCAAAAAATGTCTGGCTGTTTTTTTCTTTTTTATTGCGTAAGGTATTGATGGTTTCGTAGTCTTATATGGTGCATGGTTTAATGATTGCTTTGAGCATATATGGAGATAGGCTATTAGCCTATATAGTTTTTATTGCTGTTTTTTTGTTTAAGCAAATGATTAGATAATATCTTAGTCTTCATTAGTCTTCATTTGTTTTTAAATAGGTTCAAGTGTACAGTCGCTAGCTCATCAAGTTACCATTCATTCATTCGATTTTGCACTTAACCATCAACATTTTATGGTTTAAAATCATTTGGAGAAATTTGACAGTTTTGTGGTAACTTGATGTGCTGGCGACTGTACATAGGAAACAATATAAAAGCCTTAATAAGTTACGATTGTTTGGTTCGGTAGCTTAAGTGAATCTAATTCATTTTTTACTATTCTGCATTCTTTATCGCTGACAGAATGCCATTTTGGCTAGGCCCTCTGTAATCTAATGTTAGACAGTAAGAAAAATATAGGCTAATGTGAGACCGATGTAATTCTTCTAGCCTATCACCAACCAAGGCTTCCCACGCGTGGAGTTCGGTAATTGTCCCACGGGATTGTACTACAGGGATAAAAAGTATCCTATGTGTTCACTTAGGTTATAAAATAACTGTGTGCCAAATTTCATCCAAATCCGTTTAGTAGTTGCGTGAAAGACTAACAAACATCCATCCATTCATACATAAGTAACATAGTAAGAAGTAAGAAGATTTGTCTCCTAGTTTAAATAATCACAAATGGCGTCAAATTATGAAGTTTCAAATTAACATACTAAAGTGCAACCGATTGTGCTTTTTAATTAAACTGATTTCCATACGTAATGCAATCACTTTCGAAATTCCGAAAATAAAGCATCATTTATTTATTTTAATAACAACTGCACAAAAAAAAACCTGATGTGAATTAGGATTATTTAAATTAATAATTATCATAATAAATCCTTTCACTTATTTAGTTATAACATTCGTTTCTTGTCATCAATACATATATTATTATTAGTTTTTCTTTATAACTTATAACAGCTGGATCCCACGAGAGCGCGGTGTAAACGGAATATAAATACGTCCTCAATGTTTTAGTACGAACTGGAAATATTAAAAAAAAAATTATTATTTTATTTCATTTGTTGATGCAGTTGTACCGACGCCGACGCCAGAACATCAAGCCACTACAATCTTTCATAGATTTTTAACTTTATCTCTAGATTTAGAATTTAACAAACCACTTTATCTAGCCTTTGTGGACTATGCCAAGGCATTCGACAGTATTGACCATCAGTCAGTTATTAATGCTTTGGAGTCCCAAAACGTAACGCACACCTACATTGACCTCATTGACACAATTTATCGAAACAGCTCTGCCAACATCAAGTTACATATTTCCGGTTCTAATTTCCATATAGAAAAAGGTGTCATACAAGGCGACCCACTCTCACCAAAGCTGTTCACAAGCGCATTGCAGGAGGTTTTTAACAAATTGCCTGATTCAATGCACTCACGAGGCGTAAATGTTAGCGGCCATCAGCTAACAAACCTCCGTTTTGCTGATGACATTGTGTTATTCTCCACATCAGCTTCAGAACTTCAAGAAATGCTCCAAGATCTGAGCACAGCAAGTCTTGAGGTTGGACTTTCTATGAACAGATCCAAAACCCAGGTCATGACCAACAGCACGAAACGTAGGGTCGAGGTAGACGGGCATGTGTTGCAATATGTCGATGAGTATACATACTTGGGCCAGATAGTGTCTTTTAAAAATAGGCAGGACAAAGAAATCGAAAGACGAGTCCAAAATGCTTGGAAGTCCTTCTGGGCCCTAAAAGAATACATGAAGGGAAGCCTTTCAATAACACTGAAAAGAAAACTCATCGACATGTACATCCTGCCCGTCCTAGCCTAGGGTGCACAAAGTTGGTTACTTACTGAACAACAGAAGTCCAAACTCAGGATTTGCCAGCGGGCGATGGAGCGCAGCATAATAGCTGTTAAGTGAACAGATCGCGTAAGAAACACTACCCTGCGCTCCCTTACTCAAGTTGCAGATGTTGGACAAAAAACAGCCAAGCTGAAGTGGGAGTGGGCTGGCCACGTAGCACGAATGCGCCCGGAGAGATGGGCAACGATTGTCACCCACTGGACACCGTCGGAGGAAATCGCCGTCGAGGTAGACCGCGGCGAAGGTGGTGTGACGATCTGATCTCGTTTGCGGGGCGACCATGGCCTGATATCGCACAGGACAGAGAGGTTTGGAAAGAGAAAGGGGAGGCCTTTGCCCAGCAGTGGGACACTCAAACAGGCTAAAAAAAAAAAAAAACTCTAGATTAAAGGTTTATTGGATGTTTTTTACAGTTTCAGTAAGGGACAGCCCTCCACAAACTAATGGGGTAAATTCAGTATATCATATTAAGATGACCGGTATAAGAAATTATTTCAGGAATGTTATGGGAATCCAATAAATTTGATTTGTTTTATTTCCTCATACGCAATGTATCATTGCCGTGGCAAAACGCACGTAGCGAACGGCAAGCGCGACGACGAGTTCGATGAACTCTATAGGCACGAAATGAACAGCTGATTTCATGCGTCGTACTTTATTGTTCATCCATTGTTGGATTTTTTATTTTAGCCGTATTTTTATATAAATGGAATGCTGCGTACGGGGAGTGTTATTTTACATTCAAATAAAGGAAAAAAAAACTTAAAAATATAAAATTTTCCGGAGAAAAATTCCGGTGCAATATGATTCAAAATAAGGAGCTGAATGCACCCGGTCAGTTTGTGGAGAGCTGTCCCTTACACCCTGTATATATTTGTTTATTATATTACAATCTAGCCTAATAAGGCTAATAAAACATTTGAATCTAACTTAATTTGCTAAAAGTTAAATTATATCTAAGAGCACGTCCATTGCGTTTACTTAGCATCTGTACATTGATTTAAGTAAAATACCAATGGATAAGTCTGATCTCAGTCGCCTCCATCCAAATGTTAGTAAGTAGTAGTAGATTAAGATAATAAAAATGTTAGCAATTATGGGGAGCACAAGTGCTTTTCGGCTTCGTTAAGAGTACTTTTAAACCCATAATATCAATCCCTCAGTCATGAAAAACAGAATATCACCAAATTCAACGAGACGTCACAAGTTGCTAAAGCAAAAAGGATCGCACAAATACTAAGGTACTTTTTCTCCCGATCACGTATAATTCAAACTTGATAATAAAGGACACGTATCTTTCGGTCACGCACGGGGCATATTGTCAGAATTTGAGGAAAAAGGTACACATCTGCATATAAATTATTGAGAGAAAGAATGGAAGAGTTCACTGAGGTCAGATGGTTGAGCTGTACTTCCGTGAACCGACACTTGACATGCTTATCGGAATTTATTGATAAAAAGTGCACTTGGACAAATGACAGATAATCTCACTACTATTATAAATGTGAAAGTTTTTGAGGATGCATGTTTGTTACTCTATCACGCAAAAACTACTCAATAGATTTGGATGAAATTTGGCACATAGGTAGTTTATAACCAGGATTAAAGCATATAATACTTTTTATCCCGGTAGAACGATCCCGTGGAACAATAACCGAACTCTCCGTGGGTGAAGCTGTGGGCATAAGCTAGTATAATACAAGTGTGCTTAGGGGTGTGACCACACTTAGCGACGCTGAATCAACTTGAGCCGGTTCGATAAAAGCGAATAGTCTGACGCAGTGGCGAATGAATGATCCTTTTATTGCGGGGACACTTTCTGATCAGGAGGTCTACTCCCTAAGCATGAATCACGTAGTGACGTAGTTGTCGTTTCCTACTGCGTAACACTTATGGACCTAAGATTCGTTAGGAGCTTGAACTACAAATATAAGACACCATCTGTGTTGTATGTTAGTAATAAGCTTTGTTTAAAAACATGCACTATTCATTTAGATAAGTATTAAAATTGCCCTCAACACAAGACACATCATCTGCCCAGCTTTACCCAACTTTGTTGCAGTCTTACCGGATGCATCTGAATACCAGTATTTTACATCAAGTGACTGCCTATCTGACCTCCACCACCCAGTTAGTACTGGGTAATACGATACACCTTGGTAACACTGGTTGTCAGACTTTCCGGCCATTGACTTCCTGCAACGACTGTCAAAAATCTACAAATGACACCCGGGACTTTCCGAGGCACGGAGGAAACTCGGTTTGTAATGGGTGGGTCACCCATCCATCGACCAACACAGGCAAGAGCAGCTTAACCTGAAGATTGATCCGAGCAGCTGTTACTACTTAGCCACGAGCTCCTCGTACCGCCTACGTTAGACACAAAAGATCGTAAATACCCATATTTGAATAATTAAACACTTGCATTATGTTCTAATAGATTAAATCTATTATTTAAATAGAAGCTACTTTATTTGGAGGGTTTACCATATTTGACTTTATCGCAACTTATTAGCATACTTTGAATACCTCAAGGTGGACACATTGTTGTGCGATACAGGATGAGGTTGTTATGATTTTTTTTGCAAGATTATCATTAATTTGATTTTAACAACACAACTCTTTAATAGGCCGTGTGTCGGATTTGGAAAAATGACGAACTTATACACACTATTTCATCCCGTTTAGTAAGTTTTATTAGTAGACCAGCTTCACACGATGACGGAATTTTATGCAACCTTTCAATCTCTAATTCACCCATTCAGGGGTTGAATTTTCCAAAATCCTTCTTCTTAGCGGATGCCCACACCATACTAGATATCAAGCCAGGCCACGGGTTCGAGCTGTGCGTTGATAGTTAGTCACGACAATTAATCTTATTATTATTAGATTTAGAAATCCATTGGAAATTAATCTTAGGATAATCCATTGACAACTTTTATTAATTTGTAATAGTGGTAGTAATTTGGTTGTCATAATAATAGATCCATCATCCAGTATTTTACATGGAGCGACTGCCTATCTGACCTCCACAACCCAGTTAGAACTAGGTAATACGATACTCCTTGGTAAGACTGGTTGTCAGACTTTGGGCCAGTGACTACCTGTAACATAATAATAGATCAACCATAACATAAACAATCAACCTGTACATACGTAACGAAATATTGCTAAAGTGAACATTAATGTTCTTAGTATTTTTATAATCTAAACGTTAGAAAGTAATACGGATGGCAAATATTATGTCCGAATGGCATTTGAAGGTTTCTCTTTTTAGCATATTTTTATTGATTCTAAAAATTACTAATTAATTATTGTGTAATATTTATTCCGATCTAGGCGTAGATTGAGACTATTAATAGCCTTTATCGCAATGTTTATAAAGTTGAATTTACGTTTTCATAACTTGTTTTTGCCTACGAAGGAGCTCGTGACTAAATAATATTAGGTTAAGCTGTGCTTATCTAGGTTGGTCCATGGATGGGTGACCGCCCATTACATACCGAGTTTCTTCCGTGCCTCGGAAAGTACGTTAAGCCGTTGGTCCCGGCTGTCATTTGTAGATCATTGACAGTCGTTACAAGTAGTCAGTGGCCCGAAAGTCTGACAACCAGTCTTATCAAGGGGTATCGTATTACCCAGTCGTTCCATGTAAAATACTGGTATTCATCTGCATCCGGTTAGACAGAAAGCTGACCCCAACATAGTTGGGAAAAGGCTACGCAGAAGAAGAACTAGTTTTTACCTACGGCTTTGCCCTAGTTGATATCGGGAGTTATCCCACGGCAAAGTACTACCGGGATAAAAAATATCCTACGCTCTGACCCAGGTCATGCTTTAACTATATGCCCATTAAAATCCGTTCATCCGACAAGCTGTGAAAAGGCAACAGACAGACTGATAGACTTTCGCAATTATGATATTAGGATGGACAATAATACTAAACTATGTTCTCGTGTACAGTCGCCAGCGCATCAAGTTACTACTAACTGTCAAATTTTCTCATTCGATTTTGAACTTAACATCCAACATGTTATGGTATAAAATCATTTGAATAAATTTGACAGTTTGTGGTAACTTGATGTGCTGGCGACTGCACAATATAGTTATGACATAATGTAGGTATGACATCCATACTTAATCATCGGTGAATGAAGTCACTGCCAGTGCTCTATCAGAATTAATATTCAACCAGCAAACACAAAGGAAGATGTAATCGGAACTTTAACAACTTGTCAAAGTAAAGTGAAAGTTTAAGCGAACCTATCAATCATTCCACTGTCGGAGACAACCAACGATACATAATAAGCACCGCTTGTGAAGCGTTTCGATCGTATCAGTTTAACATGGGTTAAGTTAATCGGTGTTTGCGTTAAACGCCTGTTAAGGTTAATCGTGCGTGGTGTAGCTGGCTGTTAAGTTATGCTATACTGTTAACAAATAAGGATTATAATATAACATAACATCACACCTATAATCATGGAAATTTTAGGCAGAGCTGTACCTAATAATACATCCACATTTCGCCAGTTATGCCAGTTGATCGCCAGTACTAACTGGGTTGTGGAGGTGAGATAGGCAGTCGCTCCATGTAAAATACTGGTATTCAGCTGCATTTGGTTAGACTGGAAGCCGACCCTAACATAGTTGGGAAAAGGCTAGGCAGATGATGATGATTCGCCAGTCATGTTTAAGTCTCATGTAAGGGATCGATCCCATTGCCATCAACAGGGCTCAAATCCAGAATCTGTGGCTGCTACTGAGAAATTTCTGATAGAAAAATCCAATAACACTTTGCTCGACCTGGGAATCGAATGCACGATGTCGTAGTCATCAGTCGCGCTTTCGAACACTAGACCAAAGGCAGTCGTGCTATGAAGTTAACAATTAAGTAATATTTATGTAACTTTAATGGTTAATCGTTAAGATTGATCAAAACTTGAAATAATGTGAGATTAGAATTTGATAGAATGATGTAACTAATTGTTTAGTAAACTTGTATGGGCGATTCGTTTTGCCAAATTTTTATAGCTGGTCAAACTGCATTCGACACTTTTATGTTTCTTAATATTGTTCTTTTTACTGTCACTTTTATTAGTGACTATCTGTCGCCCGCGATCTTCGTGCGCGTCAAATTATTACAAAAAAATATTTCTTCCCTTTTTGAATTGCATGTGACCCTAATTATTTTTCTAAAATAAAAGTTACCTAAGTTAGACCTTATAACATCAACTATCTGCGAGCAAAGGTTCCATCAAAATCGGTACAGCCGTTTCGGAGATAAGCCGGAACAAACAGACAGACAGACAAAATTTGTTAAAAAAATTGTTTTTGTTATAAGTGTGGTACATATTTTCATTTGCATTCAGTAAAAAGCTGTTATTTTGATATTACAAACAATCAATTTTATTCATTTGTATGTCTATACATAATATTTTTTTTGCAGACATGCCCACGAGACACCTTCTTTGGTGGGTGAGCAAGTTCATAGACATGCCTACACTCACGCCTTTGGCCCATGGGGGTAGGAACAAACTACAGGACGCCTGGACCTGCAACGATCCTTACACACTCATTCCCTTGCCTTTTCCTTAAGTATCCTCAAAAAAAACGCAGGTACTAATTCACAGAGTAATCAAAAACAAAATAGTTTATTTATATTCTTGTAGTATATCGTAGTATTAATAAAATACCTACCACTGTTCGTCTCTGCATCACCCAAAGGTTGACAGGTAAAAATGCCTATGGCATTAAGTCCGCCTCTGTACTTTGTGCTTGAAGTGTTAAATAAATAAATAAAATAGTCTATTTCATATAGGTCTACATTGGTACTTATAAAACGTCGAGAAAAGTTGCAAAGATGTAATTGAAAAATAACCGTTTAAGTGCGAAAGTCCTACAATTTTTACAAAGGACCGGATTATTGGAAACTAAGAAAGACTTTCTATATACTACTTTAACGACGTTGTAAGGTATTTAGAGTAAAACAATGTTGGTTGTAGGAAGGAATAATTGTCGATGCATGCTGCTACACTACCTTGCCTTTATTTTATTTTACTTTATCTTCCTTCTGTTCTTCTGTTAGTTTTTGTCAATTCATCTTAAGTTTTTATATTATGTCAATTTCTACAGTAGTTATTTAGTTTTATTTTTAATCAATTTCCACAGTAGCTACAGTAAGCACTGTCTAAGCTTGCACATTCAGACCTATGAAACCTCAACGCCTGTCATACAGGCTGTCCTAGTTCAGGAGTTGACACCACATTGATGTAATGTTTATTGAAGTTATAGAAATAAATTTATTATTTATTTATTTACTACGAGTTAGTAAATTAAGAATTTTGCAAAAAATAAACGATTTTTCCAAGTCATCATTAGTCTCCTGATCTAACTCCAATTTATTTGGGGTCGGCGCAGCATGTCTTCTTTTTCCATACTTCTCTATTACTCGTCATCTCAGCAGTCACCTCCTTTCTAGCCACATCATCCTTCGCACAGTCCGTTCATCGTTTCTTTGGTCTTCCTCTATTCTTTTAGCTATTTACATACACACTCAACATTTTCCTTATTCAAATCGATGTTTTCAAACGATTTTGGCAAGTATCCTGCAACAAATAACTTCATTTTTCTCATCTTTGACGACGGTGGCGTGACAGTAAGCCGGGTACTCCGGAAACCGGATAATCCCGACCGTGATATGTGAGGAACCAAGACTCGAGGCCAAAGAATATAATACATTTTTCACGGTTTGTTTACGTATTTAGTACATAACTAGCGGCCCGTCCCGGCTTCGCACGGGTGCACATTTATCTCCCACCCCTATTTTTTTCTAGTAATAAATATAGCCTATTTTACTCAAGAATAATGTAGCATTCTAATGTTGAAAGAGTTTCTGAAATCGGTCCAGTAGTTTTTGAGTTTATTCGTTACAAACATACAAAATAACAAATCTTTCCTCTTTATAATATTGTATTTATATAATTAGTATATGTAATAAGTATGACTAAATCTAACGTGACAACATAATTTGGAATCAATGAGCTGAAAAATATGGAGCTCACCAATGTATGCGCAAATAGGAAGAAGAAATTACCGAATCCTAATAATATCAACAGCGCCTGTTCGCATCACTTGGGATTGATGTATTCAGTTTACATAGAAATAGGTAAATAAATTAGATTTTTCTCTATTTTCAGTTAAAAACTTTGTCTACTTTGTTTTTCCCCGTGAAAGCAATTCCCAATTTAATTGGAAAGTGATGCGATTCTTTGAAACCTTTTTACGGCTTTCAAAACTTAGGTTAGTTTAGGTAGCTGGTAGTTTTCCACAATAGAGTAACAGAGCTAGTATATTTGCAAAATCATCTTACAAAGACTTCAATTAATTATGATTAATGAACCCTTCAACAGAAATCTCGTTGCAGTATACCTACACTAGTTCAAAAATACATTTATTTGAAAACAAAAGACACTCAAAAAAACGATTTAGATAAGTTGCCGGCCAAACCCAATTTCAGGCTAACTAACTTTGTCCTAGGCCAAACTAGGCGCAAAAGGGCGATTATAGAGCTAAGAGCATCCCGTCTAAATGGGTTAGGTTATGTTGGAACTGTGACCAACCACGCACGAGCCGAGTGAAAACAGCGAGCGGTGTCGCGGCAGCGGTCGGCACCAAATTGCGCGCATTGTAATTGCTTTGTTTCAGTTAGTGTATCCTGATTCCTGACATGATAAACCAGTAAATCGGTTGGCCTAGGACAAACTAGTCTGACCTGAAATCGGATTCGGCCGGTAACAGATACGCCTACGCTGTCCCGATGAAACCAATATCTAAGTGGCTACTAGATAACGAGATCCCAGCATCAAATACAGAACCTAAAACTCACAAACTCAAAGTCAGAAGTGCGCAGTTTTTGATCAAACTTGCCAAACATTTGCCAAAGTTAATTTGCGAAAGTTTAAACAAATATTTGGTAAGACCGTTGCCTAGCAACCGGTGATCTTCCATGCCCGGCCTATTGATTGGGTACTTCTAATTTTATTTCGCCTTTTCCTTTACATATCTGTTGAATTTTTCATGGAGATAAGGGCGTGCGTGGTACTCGCAACCGGCGTGCGTGTATGATCAAATGTATGAATGTGGACGAGGCAAAAGGAGTATGTAAGGATCGGAGCAGATGGCGTTCTTTCTGCCTACCCGTACAGGTATAAGACGTGGATTATGTATGTAATGTTAGATTTTGCTATTTATTTCGTCTGAAAATATTTAGAATAATTTAATTAGCAAAATTAAATTAATTGTTTTATAAAAAATAATAATATAATACTGGCCACTTATTTGTGGCATAATAGTTTGTATCCGTAGCTAATTTTTTTTACTGCGGTCGGCCACATTTTTAAGCGTATTTTAAGCGCTGTATTCGAGTAGGATACCGATCGTTGAAAAAGGAATAAATCTAGAATTCATTAAAACAGTATGTATAATCAGTTGTTAACAGTGCGGTTTAAGTACGAATAAATATTTGATTTGTTATTAAGTATTAACTGTTTTATTGGTACACTTCGAACTATCTTATAGTAGGTATGTAAAGGTTTTCATTTCTGTGTCGGGGTTTTTATTAGTAGAATGTATTAGATGCGAGTCGCACGGGACCGGTCAATGTGGCGACACTTGGGGGAGGCCTATGTCCAGCAGTGGACGTCTTTCGGCTGAAATGAATGAATGAATGAATGAATACTTTCTTTGTCAGTAGGGCTAATTACCTGATGGTACAATTCAGAAGGCGATTTCGCGCTGCGGTAGCATACTTAAGTGTACCTCTAAGTACTACTGAATACTTTGATTTCATATAGAAATTACTACTGAAAGGTTTATTACGAAATTACTTTATTTTAGTCATATAAAAGAACGTTAAACTGTTGGCCCCGACTATCATTTGTATATCTTTCACAGTCGATACAGGGGACCCGAAACTCTGACAACCAGTTTTACCAAGGGGTACCGTATTACCCAGTACATAACTGGGTTGTGTAGGTCAGATAGGCAGTCGCCTCCATGTAAAATACTGGAAGCCTACCCCAACATAGTTGGGAAAAGGCTAGGCATAGATGATGACATTATTTCAAAACTTATACTGTCACTTACGGGATATCTTCCGTGATTATTAATTATTTGGTTTGGGGAGCTCATAATAACTTTTAAAGCAATATTTGACATTGTTTCAGCCATAGTATCACAAAAAATGAGGTCATTCCTTAACGACTTCCACTTTTATAATACTTAAACACCTCGAGCAAACTTTACAGCTAAACGATTTCAAATTAATATAGGTACTTAAGGCTCCACCATGAATATAAATTCATGAGTATTAAACAATAATCAACGCACATTTATAAACAATTTTAAACTTTAACAAATACCCAATTTGCAAAACGGTTTTAAATATTTAATGCTCGTTTTCTCTAACGCTAAGCGACATCGAAATTAATGCCTAAATATTATCTCACCGTTGGAATTTCAGCTTTCGCAGCTGAGCCGAGGGTTGGAAATTCAACAAGGCAAGTTTATTAATGCATTAATTTAGGTATTGCTTAAGTTTGTGAGAATCCTTTTCCATTAGGTTGTGACATCAAATGACTTACATTCACTATTGCATTAGAAAAATCGTAGATTCTCAAATAATTATGCGTATCCATCTAATTCGATTTGATCTTTAGACAGAGATGGACTTCTTAGCTATTTCCACATAACATATCTGGTCTCGTGGTCACAAGCGCAACTGCTGAGCATGAGGTCCTGGGTTCAATTCCCAGGTCGGGCAAAGTGTTATTGGGTTTGTCCATGAGGAATTTCTCAGTAGCAGCCACGGAGTCTGGATTTGTGCCCGGTTGATGGCCCCTTATTACATGGGACTTAAGGTACACCTCTTCCTAACCCTTCGGGGATTACAGGCGTGATGTTATGATATGTTATCTCTTACTATAATTTTGAGAGATCAACTATAAACAGCTGAAAAACGCATACAACAAACTTAAATTTGCGAATTTCCTTTTTCTGGGTGTCAAAGTTCAAAAACTGTAAAATAATTTGTGGAGAGATTTCTCGATTGAGAGCTCAAAATAAGTATACTAAATGTCACTTGTTTCTCAAGTTAGTACTACTTTCGTTTTGGCAATGCACTTTCATTTTTTTGTGAACGCATTTCGTTCTAAGTATTGGTTATTACAATATGTCTGTAGGTGGTGGCCTGCTACATCTTCATCGACGCTATTTCCATTAGTTTTCATGGGACAAAATATATCTACAACTCATCATCTACATTATCCTGACCTTATCCCTATTTATTTCGGATCAACACAGCATGTCTTCTTCTTCCATACTTCTCTATTACTCGTCATCTCATCAAACATTACTTAAATAACATTGTGTTTAATTGGCGACGTTTGAGTAATTAATTTCTTCTGCATCATCAGTAATCATTACATAAATGACAACACTAAAAACTTTTATTATAGAATCATAAAACGTACCAAGCCGTTGTACATAAGCTATATGTATATTGTAATTTTGTGTGTATATCTTTTAATTTAAAACAATAAATATCAAGAATGAAAGTTAGTTATGCTCATTTGATGAATAAACGTTGACGTAGTAACAGGTTTTTTCTGTAATTTCTACCTAGGTTTTTGACAGAAAAAGATGCGCGTTCAGTATGTATGTCTGTAGAGGTCCGCAAGGGCCGATGCCTGCCAGGACTACGGGACTGTTCGAAAGAGATACCGCGGCCCTGGAACACAATGGGTAAAGAAGAAACATGGATGAGTTTTAGTCAGTAGAAATCTGACACTCCCTTCCGCTCCGCCCAGAGCGGGTCGGGTTTTTCATGATTTTTGATGATTTCCAATCAGAAAAAAAAGAAGCATGTATGTATGTCTAGAAACGTTTAAATTCAACAACATGCGTGCAATTCTTAGATTCGGACCCCAACCTCTTACTTCGTTTCCAAAATAAAACCTGCTAATTTCGGATATAGTCAGTCATTGCAATTTAAACCTTAAACCAATGAGAAAGGTCACCGATCCAAATACGGCTGCTGTTGGCACTGTTACGGTGAGTACGGTCAGGGCCAAGGCTTCTGCTGAACCTCGAGGGTTCACAGTTAACATGCAATCGCTAGCTTTTTAAAAACTTGTACACAGTAGCAAGGTTAGATTTTGTATTTTTAGAACCAGGGTTGCCATTCGTGGTTGGCGATAAAAATAATGTGTAGGCCAAATTGTGAAAAATAAATGAGAGAGAGTGCAATAAAAAAAACTGGCCAAGTGCGAGTCGCACTCGCGCATGATGAGTTCCGTATCATCGTAGTAGGGGAGCCCCCTTTTAATTTATTTTATTTTTAATATTTGTTATTATAGCGGCAACAGAAATACACATTCTGTGAATATTTCAACTGTCTACCTTTTACGGATCATGAGATACCTGCTTGCCCGCTGACAGACAGACGGATGGACGGATGAATGGATGGATGGACGGACAGTGGTAGGCTTAGTAATTGGGGCACATTGGTTACACTTCGGGTAAGGAACCAGATTTTCCGAAGCCGTTATAGGTAGCCAGGAGGTCGAAAAACGGGCAACCAGTCTTACTAAGGACTATCGCGTAATTTAGTAACTGGGCCGTGGCGGTAAGACACGGTCTATCTACGAAAATACTGGCATTCACCTGCATCCGGTTAGACTGGAAGCCGACCCTAACATAGATATGGCTAGGCAGATATGTGATGTATATCAACAGCTTTCCCAAGATTACCTTATCCGAATTCGCGTGTGGAATTCATAACTACTGTAAGATTACTCACCAGTCTGAATTTCTATCAATTTTGCAACCAACCGCAAAAATATATCACCTTTTTCGCAGTCACAAAATCTCTTAAAGCGGATGTACTTGTGGCCAAAGTTATTCACCACACCACTTCAAAGATATCTTTTAAACCACAAAATACTGATTATTATGCTACTTGTGCACTTAAGTGATCCACATCTGTCACTCCTGCGCTTGACTTTGACATTTAGTGAAACTTCAGTAGGTATTTAAAAAGAAAGGCTTAAAATTGAGAAAGTTCAAAAAGTATAGTCAGTCTTATAGACCATGACTGACTTTACTTTTTTAAGAACAACACAAACAGACACACACACACTTGTTAAGAAAAACAAAAAAAAAAACAATACCACATATAAATAAAATTCGAACTGTTTTCATTCGATTTATTAATTTTTTTTTTAATTCATCAAGTATAACTGGCTTAGATGATGTTAGTTGGCGCAATGTTATCGATTGAATCGAAATTGTTAGACAGAAACTGTAACGAAATCGATTAAGAACGATTGTTAGACAATGGTAATCGTTAAATCTATAAACAAATTGTTTTGAAAATAATTATTTTAAATGTGTGAATTAATTAATTAAAATATTTATTTATTTTAACTTTACAATAGTGGTACATAGGCGGACTTAATGCCGATTCGATTCTAAGGCGCAACCGTTACCAGCCAGTCGTTTACAATCTAAAATATAAACTTATCAATTCTCAAAAGATTAAAAATCTTTACTTTCAAATGGACTATAAAAAAGCTCATCTTTTATCATTTTATTAAAGTTAAACTAAAAAATCACTACAACAATCCCTCTAGAAACTAACACATCTTTGTAACAGACAACTCCAAATATAAAGCCCATTATCAATTAATATAACACCTACATAATCGCAACATCACTATAGAAAACCAAAGGCTGCACAATAGGACAGCCATCGATCATTACCGAATCGAAACACCGAGTATTACGTCATCAAGTTATTTTTTTCTCACCGGCCAGTGTGCCAACTAGTACGAGTAGATAATCGTGGGGCGCTCTCCGCCGCAATTGCAGGATTGCGTACTAAACGAAGCATGGGAGTTAGATATAGAAGGCTTACTTCGTTCATAGCCTAAAAAAAGCTCGAAATGATGACGTGTTAAGTTAGTTTAGACATTTGGGGAAATTGAACTGCTTAAATATGCGAGGGGTGCTAAAACTAATGAAGCTCCTACATAAAAACAAGTTTAAGATCTTCAAACTTTTTATAAATACAAGACGCAAAAAAATGAGACGAATAACTCAAAAACATGGACTATGTTAAATAAAAATATTTTTTTTATTATAGGGTTAGATGATTTTCATGTCTATTTCTCTAAGAACTGACAACGTCTTTACAAACATTATTGAACCAATTTCCTCATGAAAGTTTACAGTAATAGACAAGACCAGACTTTTTCGTTTAACGATAACTGTTAACAACTGTATCGTGTTTGTTTAACTTATAACCAGCATGGACCTTCGTTTCTCACTACGTTGTAACTTTAACTCACTTGATAGAATGTGTGAAATATCTGATTCTCATGCGAAATGTTTGAAACACATCTAAATGCATTTATATATTGACTTGTTAGCGTATTTTGGAGGATGTGATTTTTGCCAAATACATATCTTTCATCTACCCACTTGTTACTTTTGTTTTCAAGTACTCTGTGGTCTCTTAGGTCAACCTCATTAGTAAGTGAAGGTGCAAACTTGAGACCTAGATGCTTCGGTGATAGTATTGAACAGTAAGTGATTGTAAGGTCAGTAGTTCAGTACTATACGGCACAGCGGGAGTTTGGTTCGGGTTATGAGCAAATTATAATGATAATGGCTAATTATTTTAAGACCTTGTTTAGAAGTCGATATCGAAAAATTATAGAAAGGTAAGAACGTTTTGGGACTCCATTTTTCATAAAGAGAAAAAAGAAGGTCTCTTTCACCTATACGCGATGGTATTTATTTTTTGGACCGCTGTACAAGGTAAGGTTATCCATTCTTATATCCCATGAATGCCCAATCGCAATCATACTAATCATTGGCACAGAAGCAACAACATAACGCAATAACTATCAAATAGTTACCAAGTGGCTAGAACCATATATGAAAAAGATCGTAGTGCCTCGTAACAAACGCGTCATAAAGTTATATTCGTTATGCTTTTAAAGAGGTGTGTGAAGCAATGAGGTGTCAATTTGGTGTCAAAGGTTTCAATTCAGTACTTCAAAGTGTCAAAGTCATGTCAAATGTCAATCTTCAAAGGAAAGCCTAAGGCTAAGGTCATTTATTGAATTGACGTAACGATAGGTTAAATTATTAGCTTCATTAATTGGATGTTTCATGAAATCCATTGCCTCGTTGGTCTAGTGTTCGCAAGCGCTATGAAGGCCTGGGCTTAATTCTCAGGGAGGGCAAAGTGTTATTGGGTTTTTATTCCATTACATTAGAATTGCCCAACATAAGCTTGAAGTCGGCAGTAGGCTAACCTCTATATAATTATGTGACATTAACATAAACTGGTGAAATGTAGGGAGGGCTACCTATTGAGGCACACCTCTGCCTAAACCTTTGGGGATAACAGGCGTGATGCTATATTGTGTTTGTGAATAATAATTCAGTGATGTGTTAATTGAATTATAAGCTATAAACCTGTGAAGAATGTTTCAAGTTTGGGTAAAAAAAGTAAAACAAAGTAAAGTTAAATTGTGGTTTTAGAAAACCTGATTAAGTTTGTTTTCATCTCTTTAATAGCAGATTCTGGTAAACAACTGATAGGTATTTTTGCACTACTACAATCACTTAATTTACATCGTCTCACAAAGAAAAACCCATTTACTTTGCCAGTCTCAAACACATTTGTCATTTAGCCATGACGTGACCTTTGACGAACAGCCCTTTTAGCTTTTCGCTTTTCATTCAATTCCATACAATGATGTCAACGACACAATAGACAAAGTTTGAAGGTCTAAATCATTAATTTATTCATTGTACGAAATGTATTACTACATATTTTTAGCTTGTAACTGTTTAATTGGTACTTTACTTTTGGTGTCACTCTCATTATAGGAGGAGCTTCTGCATTTATACCAAAATAAAAAGTTACTGGCACTGTATATCTATACTAATATTATAAAGCTGAAGAGTTTCTTTGTTTGTTTGCTTGAACGCGCTAATCTCAGAAACTACTGGTTCGATTTGAAAAACTCTTTTAGTGTTGGATAGCCCATTTATCATATGATAAAATTTCACGCGGACGAAGGTCGCGGGCAACAGCTAGTACTAAATAAGATTAAAGTTCAATTTCTTTAAAATCTGTCCAGTAATGGTGTGAAACTCATACACAAAAAAAGACACAAAAAGAAGACAGAGACTTCTTTACGATTTTATTAGACTAGCTAGAAGATTAGTGACACAACAACAAAATCAGTGGTTTTTTTTTAGTATGGATTTTCTGGTTGTTTTTTCGTCGTTCCAGCTAACCTTTAACAAATTTAAAAAAAAACCCCGATCCGATCCGATACCTGTTCCGATTTTGAATTTGTTGTTTGTTGTTTTGACTTTCAGATTTTGCTAAGTACACAGTAAAGCCTAAAAGTCGTGACCTCAAACATATTGGACGGTGAGTAACAACTTGAACCGAGACTCTTAGTGTAGTGAAAGGTGCACAAGATCTGATCTCAGACCGAATGGCGAATGAATACAAATCCTTTCCGGTAAAGAAAGCGAATTTAAGATGAGCACTGATGCAATTTGGATTCACCATCGAAGTAAATTTCTACGGTACAAGAAGTATGGTAATGAGAGAATGTTTTGTTTGTCTGTATGAGTGTTTAAGAGGTCATTGATTGTCCTAAAAGTCACATATATAAGTTTCCGTACATTTATTACGAACAAAATAAAATTAAAACTTATGTCTGCCTCGTTGGTCTAGTGTTCGCAAGCGCAACTGCTGATCTTGAGGTCCTGAGTTCGATTACCAGGTCGGGCAAAGTGTTATTGGGTTTTTCCATAAAAATTTCTAAGTAGTAGTCACGGAGTCTGAACGTGTGCCCGGTTGATGGCAATAGGCTCGCAACCACATGGATCTTAAACACATTTGGCGAATTTTGGATGTGATTGGTACATTATCGCCTTACCCTTCGGGGATTACAGGCATAATGTTATGGTAATTGTTCCACTAAAACTCAAATAAAAGATAATGCTATTCATAAGTTAAAGTATTGCATCAACTTGTAGATATGACCCGATTAAAATAAGAATAATTCTTGAAAACGCATTCAATACTCATTGAGGTTTTGCTTTAAAAGCCAATTAAAAGATATTAATAAACACTGATTTAAAGCCTTGTATCGACTTGTAAATATTGATTGTTTAAAATAACGCATTAATTTGGTTCTTATTAAATTAAATATCATATTGTTCAAAGTGATGCAATAATGCTTTAAAATCATTGGAATTTGAGATCCTACAGAAAATTATAAATAGTAATTTTTTGTCAGAACTGAGGAGGGGTTACTGGGACTACTTTACCAACATAGTTACTTATTCAGGTATTTTATATGGCTGAAGAGGCTGGCCTAGGAAACGTGTAAGACGGTTTTTGACGACGGAAGAATCGACAAAATGACAAAACAACAAAAGAAATCTGCCAAGGAATAGAACACTGATTACTCAAAAGTTCTACAACACGAAATTATGTTTTGGAAAACGCGTTCAAAGGGTTTCTACACCGGCTGTCACTAGGATTGACGTGAACTTTTCGGTAGCTTATGTCAATGTCAATCCCACGGATACGTTTTTGACTTTTCGAACTTCTTTGTCGTTGAAAAAAATTCATTATGTCTAGGCATGTTAGATTTATTAATTGTGCGATTTTAAGTGTCGTAGCTTCTACTGAGTGATTGGGAAAGTAATTGCGTTTGTAACAGATCAACTTTGAGCTTGAAGAGGTGTATCTTGACACAAGTTGTTTGCGTTGCAATGTTTTGCTCAAGTGGTAGGCTGGGACATTGCTGTAGCGTTCGAAGTTGTTATGGTATGTCAATGATAATGTTTGTATTCGAATTATTCAATTACACATGTTTGGTTTTATTGTGCTTCTTCTTCTTCACGTGTTGATTACACTCAAATTATGTTTGATCAGTGTGTAGCCACAGATCTAACATTGTTTTAATTCAATATGTATAGAAAACTGGTGGCCCACTGCAAAGGGGCGCCACTTACGGGCGGTCCGACTCCAGACAGACCCTTTAGTTACTCAGTGTTAATCTATGATTACCACATATCTCAGTAAAAGAAAAATTGAATGATACGCCTACCACTGTTTGTCTCTGCATCACCCAAAGGTTGACTGGTAGAAAATGCCTATGGCATTAAGTCCGCCTCTTCCTCTTGTGCTTGAAGTGTTAAATAAATAAATAAATGATGTAACCAAGATTTTGTAACAATATTTTGATTTAAAAGAGTGGTCATGGAGTTTCTTGCCCATTCTTGTCCATAGAGAGCTACGCTTTGAAATGTGCAACTACAGTACTTTCTCAAGTTATTATGACTTGTGAGTGTGAGTGTAGCTTCGATTTTTTTTTTGTTTTTTTTTGACATTTAAAAGTGCCTGTCAGGCACTTTTAAATGTCAAAAAAAAACTAAATCTAATTTAAATAAATGCTTTGAGTTTGGAAACATTACAAGACATTCACCAACCCGCTCTAGAATTGGATCGAAAATGTAGAATCGTTCCTGAATAATAATAATATCCAGACGACATGAAGTTATACGAAAATATTGATACTGTTATGTATCAACACAAGTTGGTTTTGATCCTATTACCCCTGTCAAATTCAGTGCCACGTTTTATTTTCGATGTAATTTCCTCTTTTATAATACAATACTGAAAGTTTCCGAGGCCGTTGCTGAAATTTTTTATGCAAATTTTGCCGTAAATAATGTGCTGCCATCGATACTGTAAGAATTAATTATTTTTACAGAAAGGTCAACTGATAATATTTTTTCAAAGTTATAATGAAAGGATTTTAAAGTGGGATGGCCTTGAGAGTTAATTATAAGTAATCTTAGAAGATCTTACGGTGATTAAAATTAATTTTAATGCTATGATTTCTTATATTCGTTATGAACGATATGGATTTTACAATTATCGTCACCTAGGGTTGTAACTTTACTTGAATTGATAATCTCTTAGATTTCACATTTCCCAAAATTGAGTGCTTGTCAGTTTTATTTAGGTATTCACATTGGCAGCAAGGAGACTTTCAGCGAACCAAGAGATAAGATGGCCCAAATATACATCTTTAACAGAAGTTTCTTTGGCACTTAATTTAATTACATAGACCACAAAAACTTACTTTCTACTAACTCTAACTTTTGATTGGCATTCTTATCGATAAAGATCGAGATAGATTGCCAACTGCCCATCACTCACGCGCGAATGTCAAACATTTCGCGCGCAATATGTCTTGATTTCATCAACATTTCAAAATGGCGGCGGTATTCGCGAGATAAGTAAAGCATGACTTTGGTAAACAATCACCTGTTTAGTGGGACAGTTGCATAAATCCTTTTAAGGGGAATGACGTCATGGTTCGTATATGGTTGTTTGCTATTAGAATGTAAATAGATCCTTTAGATCTGTCTTGGCTAACTTCTTGAGTGATTGGGATAATTTTGTGTGCATAGTAGCAACGGCTGACTCTGAATTGGATGGAATCAGCATTTCGTTAAGGCCTGGTTAGTAGTTCACGTACGGTTACTGTTTCGAAATTCAAAAACTTCAAGTACGATTAGCTTTTCGAAATTTGAAAAATCAAGGTACGGTTACTCTTTCAAAATTTGAATAGTCCTGACGAAAAATGAAGTCCGGATATTTTACATTGTATCCTTTCTTTTTTCACAACCTTATGTCTATAAATATAAAACTTTTTACTAACTTAAAAAAAAAAACCCTTTATGTCGAAACGTCAGGACAAATGACAAAGCCGGACAAAGTGCGAAAGAGAGGGCCAAAAAGCCGGACATGGTTGGACTAGTCAAAAGTAATGGTAACCCCATATCCAGACCATGAATCAGCACTAAGAATTTTCTAATGGACAAAGTTTTGCCCAACAAGAGATCGTACCAAGGACCAGAAGCTACTTCCACTTTCTATAACTACACTAATGAGATTCCAATACTGCTAAAATCTACACTCTACAATAACTATCCAAAAACATAATATTTCTAAATTAAATTCCTCACAAACGACAGTGAAAGCAGTTATCATAGTGTGCCTGTCAAAATCAAAACCTGCTTTGTACCTAAGCAGCTGTTTTGTGGTCGTCGTATATAAATAATGACTTTCTTTTTTAGTTCGTTAGCTATAATCTAGCCTGGTATCTAGGCCAGACAGATCTATTCAGGAAGCACTAATGCATATTGACTTTGTAGACATTTCCTGTGTGACTCGACTAAAATTTGTAGACTTTTTGAAATGTTGATAATTTGTGTGTTCATGTTAAGGGCATTACATGGCTCAAATCCCAAAAACAGCGTATGTTCAAAGAAATTTGTTGATGAATCCCTTCGTGCGTTTTCCGTGTAAAAAAAGTATGTTATAGTTAAGTTCATCACAAACAAATTGTATTGTTTAAAATTTTAATAAACCTTCTCAATTTTTTTTGGTTAATCGTAGAAAATAGGTCCTTTTTAACCTTAATTGTAAATTATCTCTGTAACGGCTGAATAGATCGGCATGAATTTAACAACAAATACGTAATGATATACTTAACAATCTGTATTGTTTTTTTTCTGTTATTTCTTTTAATATTTTTGAATAATAAATAAAAACCGAAATATTGCGAAATGTGCGGGGCAAGTCAACAAAAACCAGTACAGGGATCAAATCATCAAGGTCATCGAGCAATGTAATGCCCTTAAGTTTACTTAGAACTTACGGCTGGAGCGCAGACGAGTTCTAGAGCGGAGACCGCGTAGTGGCAAGCGTAGCGAGGGTCACCAACCAGCTAGGTGGACCAACGACCCTAAAAATATAATTGGGACAGACTGGACGTGAAAGGTGGAGGACCGGATGATATGGTGCGGTTTGGGAGAGAAGTATCGTGGCATCGCTATCAGAATATATATATTTTAAAGTTACTGCACCATGCTGAAATAGGGGGGGGGGGCTTTTGGCCTTGTACAGGACCAATTTAGTTTAATGAATGTCTTAGTTTTTATTTTTTTTTTAATTTCGTTTTATTGTTTTGTCCTGTGCGAGTCAAATCCATACTTTTTATTTTTTTCTTTCTTTGTATACCAAGGCCGGGTGATATTGCGTGGTTTGAGACAGATGTTTACCCAGCAGATAACCACGATAAGCTAAGCTGAATAAAGTTAATGACTGGAAAAGATGAAACACTAAGATAAAGACTGGCAGAGATGTAAGGAAGAAGGAGATATGCTGCTTCGACTACAAATAAACTAGGGCAACTAATAGGAGTAGGATGTTTTACTAAAATAATTGGATTAGGCCGTATTAGATCGAAGAACTGAGGTTCGTTGGAGTTTTTTGAGTAGAGACCCTTCGTTAAGAAACCCTTGTGCCAAATTTCAAGCGTATAGACTCAGCGATTTAGGCCTTGGGTTGTCCGTCAGTGAACGGACGAATTTAAAAGAGTACGTGGACGAATGAGGAAAGTTTTGAGTATGAATGTGGATGGCTATAAGAGGGAAGACCAAAGAAACGATGGCTGGACTGTGTGAAGGATGATATGGCTAGAAAGGTCACCCCCTTTCTAGCCATATCATCCTTCACAAAGTGTAATGCTGAGATGATGAGTAATAGAGAAGTATGGAAGAATACGCTGCACTGAGCCCACAAAAATTGGGATATGGGCAAGAGAATGATGATGATTCCAAAACCAAGCAATTTTTGGTTCGGATCTTCTCAAAAACCGTTTATAATAAATATTCTATCAGTTAACCACAAAATTATACTCAAAATTCATCAAAATTGAATGAAATTATACTTTAGTTACTCAAAGTAAGGTAAGTAAATACAAGAGAACAAATTAGCTAATTCAGTTGTAGGTAATTTCTGAGGTAGGATAACTTCGAAGAGTTAATCAGTTTATGAACCTACCTGGTTAAATGTTGATTTACTCGTAACAATTGGTTTATTTATAGGAATTTAGAGAATAGATCGTAGATTAAATTTCAAGGTCTTGAATTGTTGACGATGAATATCAAGGATCTATTTATGTAGACAACATAACATCACGCCTGTAATCCCCGAAGGGTTAGACAGAGGTATACCTTATAGTACACCCACATTTCGCCAGTTATGTTTAAGTCCCATGTAACAGCAGGCGACCCTATTGCCATCAACCGGGCACAAATCCAGTGTTCCGAATCCGTGGCTGCTACTGAGAAATTCATGTTGGAAGAAGCCAATAACACTTTGCTTGACTTTATTCCACTTACAGTATGACCACTTTAAGTTTGCAGTTCAAGGTGTCGCTGCTTGTCAAGAAATATGCAACGATATGGCAAACTATTGGTGCATTTATTTTAGTTCTGTGTTTTTCCGTCTGCACAGATAAGTCGGTTGAAGTGTACACATGCTAAGACAAGTACAAAGTGACAAATGAATCAATAGAATATCGCATCTTTCATTCCCATATCAAGAACTTTTCCCAAGAAAAGTTATAGTCCTATAAATTTAATATAATTACATGTCTCCGACAGAGACTGACCAAGATTGTTTGACAGTTGCGAAGCGCTACCTTTCAATCTATCGGAAAAGTTTTGGTAATTGGCGAATTTTTCTGAACAAATCAATTTTGTGGAGATGGTCGGTCGGGAATAGAATCAATAAATAAGGACAGAAAAAAGACACATTGCCCATAATGATACGCAAAATTAACGTGGTACTCACTAAAAGGAGTGCAGTGGTGGAGCAGTTCGTGGTTGAATAATAACAGCCGCTCGGATCTACCTTTGGGCTAAGCCGCTGGCCTAGGTTGATCTGTGAATGGGTGACCACCCATTATATACTGAGTTTCCTCCGTGCTTCAGAAAGCACGTTTAGCCGTTGGTCCCGGCTGTCATTTGTAGATCTTTGACAGTCGTTACAGATGTGTAGCCTGAAAGTCTGACAACTAGTCTTACGAAGGGGTTTCGCAGTTAAACTGGAAGCCGACAACCGACTTTGGCAGTCGTTACAGGTGGCCCGAAAGTCTGACCACTTCCAGTCTTACCAAGAGGTATTACCCATTACTAACTGGGTTGTGGAGGTCAGATACGCAGTTGCAGTCCATGTAAAGTATTGGTATTCAGCTGCATCCAGTTAGACTGGAAGCCGAACCAAACATAGTCGGGAAAAGGCTACTCAGATGATGATGGTGGCCTAGTGGTGTCGGTTCCGAAACAACAAAAAATAAATAAATTGTCTCCTACATAACTACACAAAGAAGCACTAACGATTATAAGCAAGAAGTGAAAATATTCATAGGTTGATCAAGATCCATTTCTGATTTCATTTCATACTCCTACAAATAGGATTGGCAGTACTTCCTATTCATAGTATAGCTCGAATATCTTTGCACTGAGTACTTAGAATGAATCATTCCCGCTATGTCGATTCTCTTTACGTCGCCATAGGCTTTGACGTTACGATGAAATGAATTATGTTCGTTGACCTTTTGTAATTTAGTAGAAAGACAGAAGTGAAAATTATCATTTGAAAGCTTCTTCTCTTATATTCTGTCCTGTTGTTACTCTTTTGTTTCATTAGATCATAATTTTGTCTATTCAGAGGTGAGACAAATTGTAGGCTTACGGTGCGATGACTTTTGCTAATAGTTACGTGATAATAATTTGTTGTCATAGTTCATAAACCTGCCTCGTTGGTCGAGTGGACTGCTGAGCATGAGGTCTTGGGTTCGATTCCCGAGTCAGGCAAAGTGTTATTGGATTTGTCTATCAGGAATTTCTTAGTAGCAGCCAAGGAGTCTGGATTTGTGCTCAGTTGATGGCAATAGGCTCGCCCCATATTACACCTGAGATTTGCAGATGACATCATCATACTGGCTGAATCGCTGCACGACTTGCAGCAGATGCTGGATGGCCTAGTTGATTCTTCAATACACATTGGTCTCAGGGTGAACTTGGACAAAACCCAGGTTATGTTCAACGAATACGTCACCCCAGGACCTGTTGTTGTCAATGGCGGTCCTCTCGAGGTTGTTCGAGAATATGTTTACCTCGGGCAAACTCTGCAGTTTGGTAAGAACAACTTTGAGAGGGAGGCTAACAGAAGAATCCAGCTGGGCTGGGCAGCATTTGGGAAGCTTCGCCGGGTCTTCTCGTCGCGTATTCCACAGAGCTAAAGACTTAGGTCTTCAACCAGTGCGTCCTGCCTGTTATGGCTTACGGAGCCGAAACGTGGACACTCACAGTACGGCTGGTCCATAAATTTAAGGTCGCTCAGCGAGCTATGGAACGAGCTATGCTTGGAGTCTCTCTGAGGGATCGCATTCGGAACGATGTGATCCGACAGAGAACCAGAGTTGTCGACATAGCTCACAGAATAAGTAAGATGAAGTGGCAATGGGCCGGTCATATTAGCCGTAGAACCGATGACCGTTGGGGTAGACGTGTTCTTGAGTGGAGACCGCGAATCGGCAAACGTAAGGTGGGACGCCCTCAGGCTCGGTGGAGTGACGGTCTTCGCAGGGTAGCTGGTAGCAACTGGATGAGAATTGCTGAAAATCGAGTTGAATGGCGTGCGATTGAGGAGCCCTATGTCCAGCAGTGGACTGCTATAGGCTGATGATGATGATGATATTGCATGGTATTTAAAAAACATAGCTGGCGAAATGTGGGTGTTCTGTCAGGTATACCTCTGTCTAACTTTTCGAGGATTACGGGCGTGATGTTAATATTATGTATTCAGTTCATAAACAGGGTTAAATTAAATTAACTAGCAAAACCCCGAAGACGTGATGGCATCGATATCTATATCACGACTCCGGAAACTGATACTGACCAGGACTTCACTACACAAATTGCCAGATTCAGGGTCTACTCTTTTAGCCTATCAACGAAGATACAGGCCATTTCGAAAGTAGATGGCAACTTTGAAATGAATCCCACTTCTTATTATTGAGTGAATGAGGTGTAAAAACAAAACAAAGCAAACAAGTGGGTTTGAAAAGACCTACACGGTGGACAAGTGTTCAATCGTTTTGTATTTAATTGTTAATTCGGGTCCCGAACTAATCTTATGAACGTAGGTGATACGGGGTAGGAAACGCCCGTAACTTCAGCCGAAACCACGGGTCAAGACAGTAGATGGAATTTTTCCATATCTACCAGTTTAACTGGAGTTAATAGACCCTGCTGAAAGTGCCAAACTTGTCGCATGTGCCAAATTTTGGGTTGAATTAGTCTAAATTGCCATCGACGCAAGCAAGAATTAAGTAAAAGATTAACTGAAATAACCTTTACAATGTCATCTTTTTCTAATGTTTATGTTACCAGTTTAACTGGAGCCGATGGACGTTACTGAAAGTGCCAAACTAATCGCCAAATGGGCTAAATTAATTTAGAATGCCATTGACACGATAAGCAGAAGTTTAACTAAGCCCTTACAACGTCATACTTTTTCTAAAACTCGATGTTTACTTCAGTTTTATGTAACACCCATTACAAAGTTAACATGATACCGTTACGGCACGGAGGGTGTGCAGTGACCTTGTGCTTGTGTAATTATCTTTGAGTTTGTTCACTGGAACGAGTTCTGTTCTTACGGTCAAGTCCAAGGTGTGAACGCGGAGTTGGGCATGTAAGTAAATAAGGCATTAAACTTGTCTTTGGGCAAACGTTATGTTTTGGTTTATGGACCTTTGTTATTTGCTTTGTTTCGATTTTTGTCAAGGTATTGAGAGCATGGCAGATTAGAATGCGAAGTGCTGGTTTGAAAATTAACAGAATACAAAATCGAACGTAGATTCAATGTTTGGGGTTTAGTACACAAAGAGTGAAAATGGATCCCTTTTTACTAAACGCGTCGTCCATTCTTCATCATTTCGTCCGTCGGTCTACTACAGGGCTGTTAGTGTTTACCCGTAATGGTTAGGCAGTAAAACTTGTAACACAAAATGGTTATAACTGGCGAAATGTGTGTATACTATTAGGTACACAGCTCTGCCTAACCCTTCGGGGATTACAGGCGTGATGTTAGGTTGTTTATTACTGTAGGATGGCAAACAATAAAAAAATGTTAAAAGAATACTAGATAAGTTATGCTGGTCCAATGTTTTCTAATTTGCTAGCACAATAGGTACCTACAAAACTAGTATCCTTGTTTGCGACATTTCTTGTGGGTGGATTTTCATAAATGATTCAGAGCACTTAGTTTTAAAAGCTTGGCACTTCACGAAACAAGTCAAACCTACCTTTTACTATTGCCCGGTTTCACAAACATTAGTCGACTAAAAATAGCACCTAAGGTGACGAGCAATGTTGTATTTTCAACGCTGGACTCAACGTCAAAGAGTTTAAAATCCTACGAGATAGATAGATGGATATAATATTCTCTACATCATACAAATTTTTAATTTGCTTAAAAGAAAACAATTCCCATAGGGTGACACAATGGGCGGTCTTATAGAGTTAAGACCGTCAAGATTGCGTTTAGAGAGTAATCTTTTTAAGACTACCTTTCGATGGACCGACTTACGAGCAGTAAATCATGGGTTCGAACCCCGGCAGGCGTATTACTTTGTGTAATTATATCATAACCACTGCTCTCAAAACGGTGAAGGAAAACATCGTGAGGAAATCGGAACGTCCTAGAACCAAAAATTCGAAGACATGTGACATCTACACACACACTGCGCACTGGGTCCGCGTTGTGGATTCTCCCCTCATTCCCTCTCATAGAGAGGAGGCCTGTGTCCGATAATTGGGAGCATTATAGGCTGCTTATGCAATGCTTATGCTTTGGATGGATTAGAGAAAGAGGGAGAAACAATACTGCAGGTAGTTAGTGGTGTACTGCTTACGAGGTAAGGTATTACATTTAAGTAACACCTAGGGTCAGACAAACACGGGCATGAATCTATTACAACATAGACACTGTAACATCTAGATTAAAAAAGACAGCTCTTCTCAAATTCGTGAGATGTAACAAAGATAATCTTGAATTTCTGTGTCATCGCCATTTTGATCAACAATCTCAAGATTGCATGGATGATGGCGCTTACTTTTAGCGAAAATGTGTCGAAAATCTGATGATTATCTGGTAATGTTACGAGTTATAACTTGTGATGAGTCATTTCGCTGTTTTAGTTCTGAATTGGAGCAGAGATAAGGTTGCTGTCGTGTCGGTCAAAGGACAGGGAGATTCTAATGATTTTGTACGTGTCTTGCATGACCAAATGTCCTTACTTTGGTATTCTTCACTTGGAATTTAATGAAAACTAGTTGAACAGAACTCATTGGTGTATGAGCTACTTCCCTAACTTCTTACTTATCTTTCGAATCGGTGGTACGACTTATTAAATTTCTTAGGTCCAGTAGATGGCCACGTTTATCGTGATGTCTGAAACTTGTTTTATCTAGCCAGTTGGTTAGGAAGGCTACCTACAAACGCTCTTTCACACAGAAATACAGATGTTTTTATAAGGCCAACCTATTCGAGGTCCAAAAATAAATAAATAAAGATAAGATATCCATCTACTGTACTCCCAAATGATGACGAGAATATCACGAGTTCGACCTTAAAGATGCCAATCCACGACAGCCCACGGCTAAGCTACGCACGTAGTAACTTCGTATGAACAAGCAGACGGAATCGTCCATTATATTTATAACCCACGAATTTTGTGTCATGGTGCATATCCTATGTAGCCTGTGACCTGTTCCACCACCATCAACGTTTCTCTCGCTATAGAAACAATAGTTTAAGGTCCTATGTCAGTAATATATATATATACATAGATGCAAAACCATAATAGTTGATCGCTGATTGTTCACACCACCGGCGAATACGCATTTGTCGCAGCGACATGAGCTATCAAAGACAGTACTCGCTTAGCGACTCTCGCTTGACGAGCAGGGGGCCAAAAACATAGCTTACTAACATAGTCATCAGTTTTACTAATACTTTTTTAGTTATGGAAACTGGAATCTACAGAAATTAGATTCTATTATAAATTGGCTGCTTTAGCACGTTAAAATTCTTCTAATGATCACAGACGCAGTTAATATTATGAATTGTCACTTTGTGAACAATTTACGAATTATAACGTAAATAATATAATTCACGCTCGCTTGGCGAGTAGGACACTCGCTGAGAGACTCTCGCTTGTGTGTGTATGTAACGCATACCAGCGAGTAATAGCCAAGCACTCGCTTCTCGTTGTTAGTCAACTAGTTTTTAGGCTAGTTTAACTCGTTTCTCGCAAATCGCTCTGCGGTGGAACAGCGGCCTTAATCAATTATTTTAAGATTTTTTTTTATCTCCATTGACAAACAACGAAAATAGCCTAAAGGAGCTCTCGACCTACCTTCCTTTAAAAGGAATAAAGGGATTACATAATAGCCTGAGGATACTTGGCATAATAATTTTCAATTGGCATTTGATCTGAAAATGTTAGTCATGTCTGGAGGTTTTATGTAGATTAGATGTCAGGAGCTTTTATGTGAATCTAGCTTTATCATATAACTATGAAAAAGAAGATGGCAGGATTACGTTAAATCTGAAGGGATTGGATATAATCGCAAACAAAATTGGGAAAAGCTTAGGGTGTCTGCTCTGAAGTTAGACAATAATCATCTGCCCAGCCTTTTCCCAACTATGTTGGGATCGGCTTCCAGTCTAACCGGCTGCAGCTGAATACCAGTATTATACATGGAGCGACTGCCTATCTTACCTCCACAATCCAGATAGTACTGAGTAATATGATACCCCTTAGTAAGACTGGTTGTCAGACTTTCGGGCCACTGACTATCTGTTACTACTGTCAAAGATCTACAAACAACAGCCGGGACAAACGGCTTAACGTGCTTTCCGAAACATGGAGGAAACTTGGTATGTAATGGGTGGTCACCCATCCAAGGACCAACCTAGGCAAGCGTAGCTTAACCTAAAGATCGACCCGAGCGGCTGTTATGTGCTCTGAAGTTTGTCAATGCAGGCTTAGAATAAATTAAACGTTGATTATTTCATCAGCATTGCTTTCAAAATCAAGTCTTGGGAGAAAGAAGTCAAGGAAATCGTGAGAAAACCAGCATGTCCTAGAACGAAGATATTTTAGGAGATGTGTGATAACAAACAACCATGAATCTGCATGTTTAATTACATCCCAATTCCTCTCACTAAGAGTAGGTCTGAGTCCATACAGTTCCAACATTATAGGCTGATTTTCCTATTAGAAAATAAACTAAGACTAACGGGTCTACGGGGAGATTGCAACCGCGACTGCTGAACTTGAGGTCCTGGGTTCGATTCGCGGGTCGTGTAAATTATTATTTCTCAGTAGCAGTCTTTATTTGTACCCGGTTGATGGCAATAGGCTCACCCCCTATTACATGGTATTTTAACATAAATGGCAAAATATGAGTATACTAATAAGTACTTACTGCCAGCATCAAAAAGTTCTTAGGTACTTATTACCCACCCACAAAGTTTTAATAGCATTACGTCAATACATAATAATAATTCTACCGCCCACAGTACAGGCAATTAAAATAAATAGGTTTCTAAAGGCACAATACCCAAATAATAAATATAATTGGTGCCTTCAAGTACCATTGAGCTAAGGGTCAATAAGTTTGATACGCAAACGAGAGCACTGACCTTTTGATATAATGAAAAGCAAAGTCGAGTGTAGTGTGAGGCTAATGAAGTAATGATGCTTGCAATTAGGATCGCTTTCATATAATAATTAAATTTGAACGAACACTTGAAATCTGTGTAAGGCGTGTGTCAGAAGTAGAAGCTACTTTATTTGTCATAACATAACATGACGCCTCTAATCCTCGAGGGGTTAGGCAGAGGTGTACCTAATAGAACACCCACATTTATGTTTTAAGTCCCATGTAATAGGGGCCTATTGCCATCAAATGGTCACAAATCCAGGCTCCGTGGCTGCTTCTTAGAAACTCCTGATGGAAAAACCCAATAACGCTTTGCCCCGCCTTGGAATCGAACCCAGGACCTTAGGCCCAGCAGCTGCGCTTGCGACCAGTAGGCCAACGAGGATTTTCGGGAAGCCTGTTTAAATTGGCTAAATGACTAGGATTTAACCAAGAGAAGTTATATCATCATCATCATCATCTGCCTAGCCTTTTCTCAACTATGTTGGGGTCGGCTTCCAGTCTAACCGGATGCAGATGAAAGCCAGTATTTTACATGGAGCGACTGCCTATCTGACCTCCACAACCCAGTTAGTACTGGGTAATACGAAAACCCTTGGTAAGACTGGTTGTCAGACTGTTTAGGCCACTGAGAACCTGTAACGACTGTCAAAGATCTAAAAATGACAGCCGGGACCAACGGCTTAACGTACTTTCCGAGGCATGGAGAAACTCGGTACGTAATGGGTGGTCACCCATCCACAGACCAACCTAGACAAGCACGGCTTAACGTAAAGATCGACCCGAGCGGCTGTTATTATGTAGCCTCGAGCTATATTTAACTTAATAAATACCTGTTAAATAAATAGTTACTAGATTTTTTATTCAGGAAAAGTGCTAACTACATATCTTTTATCAGACAAAACATACAAACTATTCATCAGCGATTGTCAACCTTTGGCCCACGGTCTTTGTCGGCGAGTTGGGGCCCTAAAAATTAAGTTTATTTATGCGCTAGACTAGACAGTTCAATAGCTTAATTTACTGCCTAGCTTGTGTTGAACTGGACACCTTTAAGCATAGGCTTAAATCATTGGACAAATGGGAATTTCCTAGTGTTTCTAGTTTATGTATTGTTGCAATATTGAAGTTTGTACAATACTTGGGTTCACGGTTTTTTTATAAACCGATTGGTTCGCCCATTGCCAAAAATGACTTACGACTACACAAACCTACTTTAACCGTGTATTTAACTCCTTTAGGGGATTAATTTTCAAAAAAATCTTCCTTTGAGCTCACTTTCGATAAACATTAGGAACTTTTGTGCAAATTTTCAAGCGTATAGACCTTGTTTTTGAGGCCGTGCGTTGTCTATCAGTGAGGGAATTTAAGATTTTTATTAAGTTTTACTTAATTCAAATTGAGTTATTTAAAAAACAACAGCAGCAAAAGACGCGCTGTATACGTCCTTTCTTAATCAAGAGGAACTTAGACACTCATGACACAATTTTAATTAATGAAGGCCAAACAAAAAAGGTTGAGCATCTCTACTAAACTCATAAATGTCAAGTGGGCGCTGTCTTCGAACAATTTTGGTCAGGGGTCACGCACACAACGAAGAGATCGCAAAAAAATTGGAACGAATTGTTTATGTACAGGCGGTTCCATTATTTTTGTTTAATTCTTCTGGGAATAAAAATAAAAGGTCGGTTCAGTTTACGTAATTTTTTCTGTGTTTTGTTTCAAGGTTGGAAAATGAATTCCTTAAACTTGGGAATCGTTGCTATGTAGGAGTAATGATGGATGAACGCTGAGAATAAAATTGTGAAAATTTTGATGGTTTTTTTTTTTTGATTTTTGAACTTTTTTATGTAGATGGTAATCTAAATCGGCCTAGAATTTGGCGACGATTATAGCACCCCCAGTAACGTCTATCAGTTCCTATAATGTGTACGCAAAAGGGTAGGTACGACACGACGAGTGACCTTAAATACTTTTTAGTAGGAACTTACTGAAAAAGTCAATGAAAATCTTTTAAATAAGTATTTCTTAGAAAAGAGTTTTATTTGTTAACACAAATTGTTTCAAATAAACCCATTCTATAACTAGGTACACCTCATCATTACATAATATACAATTATATGATCTAAGTTCAAACGGAGCGACCTGTACATGCCAAGGATTGTGAAAACCGTAATGTTACCTTTCACTCTCAAGCGCCCTAATGACGTGAGTAAGAATTAACACCTATTCTGCTAGAGTCAAAGAGCAAATTGTACTTAATAACTATCTTTAAGCAAAGATGATGCCTCATTAATTTGATTGAAGGATTATTTGTATTTCTTCGTAATTTAGTTAGAGTTTTTACTGTCTCTTAGATTCGTTATTGTGGTTTTACTATGGTATTGTATTTACCTACTGATCATTTTGATGGCTGTCTTGAACATAACAACATCATCACAATTCTATAATTACATATTTGTAGGGATGTACTGATTAGTTGGGAAAGCCGAATAATCGGTAAATAATAATAATAATCCGGCCGTATTTGTAGTCGGCAAATAGTCGGTAAAGAACCGGGCTAGTCGGTCGAAGTGATTGAAATAAAATTATACCATTTTTTAACTTTTTATCAGCCTTACAGTTTGTTATATAATCCAGGATTTGGCGCTCTTCCTTTGGTTGTCAAAATTGAACTTAAATATAGAGAAATCTTATTTTAACATCTAACTGAAAAGTAAATTCGGAATTTCTATGAACAAACAGCGGGTGCAAGTGACTGCATTTTACGATGCACTCAATACGAACGACTTAGCTGTACATGAAACGCCAAGGACATTGCTGATGCCTCTGAACTCCACCAATAGCAATGATCGGCTTGACCGACTACTCGGCCTTTTTGCAACAAGTCGGCCAGTCGGCTAGTCGGCCAAAGACATAATCGACCCATCATTACATATTTGTAACGGTCGCGACTCATACAACCTGGTATTGACCTGCACATTGCAAAGATCTGAATATCGTGCTACCTTAGCGCACTCTCTTTAAGGAAGTAAGATGGCAATAAGGCGCGGCACGGTTGGCGCAGTGGCTGCTGAGCTGCGTGTCACGGGTTCGTATCCCACTCAGAACAAATATTTGTATGGCCTACAAGTAGTTATTCCGGGCCTCGCTGTTTGTGAGTTTAAATATTTTTGTAAACGCGCCCTCGATATAGGCGAAATTGCTGGTGTGGGGCAACGTTTTTTTATAGAAAAAGAAATAAGGATAGTCAGTCAGAAATCTGCTTACATGAAAGACACCTAAGCTTACCCCAATATCAAAGGTAGGCTACATAATAAGTTTTACATACCTGAGTTTTATTTTATTTTCGGCCAGCATTTCAAGATTTGTAAGTCGAATTTTGTTTAAAAAAAGTAGGTACCAATATTTACCACTAATTCGATATAGGCGTACTGACCTTTCGGAGACGAAAAGAACATACAATTTTATTGAGTAAATTTTTGAATTTCCTTCTAATTGACCGCAAGGCAACCTCGATATTTCGTATGCCTATTGAACGGCACTGACGGTTCGTTAGCGCTGAATTCTTGCTTAAGTTTTAAAATATTAGACGTTAAAAGTATTTGCCTTCTATTTAGCATAAATTAGAACCAAACCATCGAAAAGGTGTTATATCAACCAACCCACATTGAGCCCGATTAAAAATATTGTTATGCTTTTTGGAAATTTTTAAACATTTGGCGAAAACGGAAGGGTACATATACAAGGTGTAACATTATAAACGCAAGACCTCCCGTGTGGTCTCTCGGACCTTGAAACTGTACAACTTTTGTTCTACAATTTCTTGTAATTCTCGAAAAAAATATATAGGTATGCATATGCATCTAAACTAGCAAAACGAAGAAAGCATGATATTGCAGAAGTCCCCCAAACAAAAACAATTAGTTGCCTCCATGCAATTCAATACACGGTCTGCTACGTTATATAATAGGATTAATAAAGACATATATACATACAAAAACCAATATCATGATTGCAAAAAATTGATACTGAAATGGATCAAACCACTTACCTATGAGGAAACGGAAGAACTATTGAAACCTACGACATAACCTATGTACCACAAACACATGTAAGCACATGACACACACATACACACACACACACGCACACACAAACTATACTTATGCCAATCTTGTCTACTTACCTATGTTTTATTATGTTATTATTATTTTTCTTGTTTTTGTTATGGAAGAGCGGAGTCTTCTAATACAGGCATTGTTTGCTTAAAAGAAGGCTCCAATCATAAACTAATTGTTCTAATTTTGTGAAGAAATAAACAATTTTGAATTTTTTTTGAAATTTGAATATATTTATTGGTTTTACTAATGACATGCCATGTGATCAGCTGATCAACATAAAAGTTATGAATTTCCAAAAGTGATATAACAAAAGTTGTTCAGTTTCATGGTCTGAGAGACCACACGGGAGGTCTTGCTTTTATTATGTTACACCCTGTACAACACTTGTGCCAGCTTAAACAGAGGGCTGACCAGTGACCATTTTAGCTTGAAAGGACTCTTGTAAAAGACCTTTTCTCTTTCATCACTGATGATCTTAATTAGGGGTCCAAAAATATCCAAACACCAGGGAGTCAAAACACTCCTGACATTTTTCTGCGTCACAAAAGAAGAACCAACAGTTCCTCTAAAGAATTTTTCTGTCACGAAAAAAAGAGGACCACTGTAAATCCTAGAGGTCCTAAGCATGTTCTAAAGACGGTAATCGGGTAATCTAATCTGATCTAGTCCGTGGGATAATTCCCGACCATAGAGCGAGCGAAGCCGAGGTCCAAACCTAATAGTTAATAAAAAAATATTTGCATAGGTACCTATTTGTTCTATGATAGTTCCACTCGAAATGTCAAAGATTCTTAACATATCCCAAAGATGGCCACCGACGAAATTTAGATAAAATGTAATTAAAATATCTAGGTACCTGACTCTTTCAAATAGTACGATCGGCCATTTAAATATAAGTTAGGCAGAGGTGTACCAAATAGTACACCCACATTTAACTAAGTTATATTTAAGTCCCATGTAAAAGTGGGTGAGCCTATTGCCATCAACTGTGAAATTCCCGAACGAAAAACTCAATAGAACTTTGACCGAACCTGGAATCGAACCCGGGACCTCATGCCGAGCCGTCGCACTTGCGACCACTCGACTAGGCAATCAAATATTAGGTATGTAAATAGACAAAAATGCTAAAATCTTCCATCAATGTATTTGTGCTAATTAAGTGCACAGTTCAAACCACACTCTGACTCAAGCCTTGAAAGTCAAAAGCATTATAATTGCCAAAACTGTTTCAACACAGTTAACTAAAGCGCTTGTCTTCAATATAATGAAACTCATTCAAAGTAACTATTTCAAAATATTATGAAACAATATCCGGTAATGGCAGCAATAAGTTATTGGTTATTGCACACTCGTGTGTAAATAAAATTGACAGCTGTAAGCTACTGTTTGTTAGTGTATTTATCATATAATAATATGGGGTTTATCATCAATCTAGCTTTTTTCGCAAAGAGGTTTTCTAACTCGGAGGCTGTATGCTACGCAATTGAGATGCGAGTGACCACTGCAATGCCCATCGTGAACTTGCTACATAAATAGAACCAAATAGATCTAGACCTAAATCGGAAAACGAAGAAATATATTTAAAACATTGGGAAATAATAATCAATGCAACCCTCTAAGTTCATTTAATTCAATGTCTCATGAAAAAGTCATTCAATGGGATTAAATCATATTTTAAGCAACATACAACTAAATTAAAAGGTATTATATCGCCAAGCGATTGGTCGACTCTTCACGTGACCAGAGGGCGGGACTATTTTTTGGCCAAAGAATCAGCATGGCCATCCAACGTGGAAATACTGCCAGCCTTCTGGGCACTTTTCCTGTTGACAGCGATGTGGACGAATTTTTTGACGCCCTGTAATCCTTATGATACTTGTGCATATTTTTATTACTATTTTAGATTTGTAGTTTGTAAATATAATTCAAAACTGTAAAAACCGTAAGAAAATTGGAATTTGGCTGGCTATCCTGGCGCTTCCACCTCAATCCATTGGACTTTAAGTCTCTTGTAATAGGAGGCAAACCCATTGCCATCAACCGGGCATAAATTCAAGCACTGATAAATCCGCCACTTAAGACCATACAGAAAAACCTGAGAACAACTGTCGGGCAGTAGCCCACCAGACACAACACCCGTCTGGTCGGAGGATCCTCCCTTTTCTATGGGGGATGAAGAACTTTATCCCCTGTTCTTTATAGGGGTATAAAGAACAGGGGGGTAAAGTTCTTCATAAAACTAAATATTAATAAATTATGGAGAAAATAAAATAGAGGGGCAGGAACGTTGAGCATTCGTTTACACGATTTCAAAATAACTAAAGATCAGACCAGATATTACTGAAACATTATTACATCTCTTCACGGTTATTTCTAACATTAGATCTAATCACGTTACATTAAATTAATTAATAGGAATCCGTTTCATTTGGCATTTAAAACTAGGAGATAACGCCATTTTGAAACTTTTAGTGGACTTGTGACTATTATAGTGACTGTGTATCGTTGGTCGAATTGTTCAAAAACGACTGCTGAGGATGAGGTCTTCAATTCCCGGGTCAAATCAAATCAAATCAAATCATTTATTTGCCAATAATGTAGGTATACAGATATGATGGTAATTTTTATGAGAGTCCCGATACATTTCGGTCGGGCAAAGTGTTATTGGGTTTTTCCTTCAAGAATTTCTCAGTAGCAGCCACGGGGTCTGGATTTGTGTCCGGTTAAAGGCAATAGGCTCGCCCCTATTTCAATGGTCTTAAAGATAACTGGCGATGTGGGTGTATTATTAGGTAAAACTCTGCCTAACCCTTCGGGGATTACAGGCGTGATGTTATGTTATGCTAGTTTTTGTCTGCGGCTTCATCAGTGTGGAAGCTTTTAAATTCCCTAAGGTCATTTGTAAACGGCTGTCTGACAGTCGTTTCAGGTATTCAGTGGGCCGAAAGTCTGACAACCAGTCTTACCAAGGGGCATGGTATAATAATATACTTCGCCTGGTATTCTCTTCCCACGATGGTCCAAGACTACGTCACGATAAGGGTTACCATTGATTGTCCTTTTCAGTAAATTTAGGGACTCTCATTTAGTGAATGAAAATAAAATAAATTACTAACTTGCGTAATTATTTATTTAGTAACTCGTGTGATTCTTCTATTTAGTTTTAAATTAATTTACATATTGAATTATTAGTTCATAATTGCTTTGTTAAGTTAAAAAATGCATTTTGCTCGGGTAATTCAGTCACACCGTGGCAACACAATGACAGCATCGCAACTGATGACGTATTCTAGGGCCAATCACGTGACCCAGCTGTCACGGGAAGAGAATACCAGGCGAAGTATATTATTATACCATGCCAAGAGGTATCGAATCACTCGTAAAAATGTAACAAATAGATAGACTTACTTTCACATGTATAATATGAGTAAAGTTGGATGTTTCACCATTTTACTGCTGAACATATTTCACGCTGTTTAGTAATGGTGGTCATCTGTATTCTTGATTCTTATCTTTAAGACAGCTCGAAGCTGACAAGATTAATAGGGTTTTTAAGTGTCACATGTTATCACTTTGATAGTTTATAGTTGTAATAATTATGTTAATTGATTGTTATGACCCTTGCCATGATTAAATTGGTGATCATGACTATCTTTTGTAATCGTTCAAACCTCAGAGGCTTCGGTTTTGCCGTGTTTCATTGTCAACGAATGCCATTGATTCTACCAAGGGCTAGATTATTAAACGTTTCTTAGCACAAACTTGAGTTACCTAAACGTTATTCTTGTCTGTGTCGCAAAACTGTCGAACATGAGCTAGATAGAGATGGAAACATTAGACAAGTTTCCGTCTCTATCTTCAAAACACTAGATTTAAAAATTTAAGACTATCACAATATAGTTGATAGTTTATTCTCTAAAATCGACTTTCCGCCTTCTATGGAAATTTTCGACTTATCATCATCATCATTATCTGCCAGGCTAGGCAGATAATGATCCCAACTATGTTAGAGTCGGCTTCCAGTCTAACCGGATGCAGCTGAATACAAGTATTTTACATGGAGCCACTGCCTATCTGACCTTCACAACCCACTTAGTACTGGGTACTACGATACCACTTGGTAAGACTGGTTGTCAGACTTTTTTTGGACCACTGACTATCTGCAACCTGTGTGACTGTCAAAGATCTACAAATGACAGCCGGGACCAACGGCTTAGCGTGCCTTCCGAGGCACGGAGGAAACTCGGTATGTAATGGGTGGTTACCCATCCACAGATCAACTTAGGCAAGCACGGCTTAGCTTAAAAACAGATCAGAGCAGCACGAGCTCCTCGTGGAAATATTCGATAATAAAGAATAAAAGCAGTTCCCGATCCAATAAATTTACAGTCAATCAGGAGACATTTCTCTACAAAAACTATAGATTATAATTTCACTCTGATGTTATGAAGACGTCGATTACCGTTAATCGTGTTATGATAAAGGCAGCTATAAAGACTATTACAGACATTATAATCTGTCTGGCAGTTAGTTTAGCGAGAAAATTGCTCGCGTGATTGTGTGGGGCTAAGAAACAAGGGATTTGAGTACGCATTTTGTTCGATAGTTTTTATCCGCATCTCATCTATTTGTGGTGGCCTGTTCTTTGTCTGACCCGTTTCTTGCGGCTCAAGTTGCCAGTTTTAAACCTAGCAAGTATCAATGTGACTTTTTCGTGCGACATACTTGTAAAGCAATTCGTGCTTAGACACCATTGACTAACGGTGAAGAGAATCATTGTGAGGAAACCTGTGACATCGGTCTGACATCACCATACCCGCCTTGAGCAAAAGTGTTGATCAAGCTCGATCTTTTTCTGTATGAGAAATGGTCTTAGCCAGATATTGGAGACATTACAAGCAATTACAAGCAAAAGCCTCTTTATTGTCGTTTTTATCGAGTGAAGCTATGTAAAGACATGAAGAGAAATAATAATTACTAAGTGTGTTGCTCGCAGAACGGATGGCCGATGGGGCCGAAAAGTTCTGGAGTGGCGACCGCGAACCGGAAGACGCTGCGTTGGAAGGCCTCCCACTAGGTGGACCGATGACCTGGTGAAGGTTGCAGGGATCCGCTGGATGCGAGTCGCACGGGACCGGTCAATGTGGCGACACTTGGGGGAGGCCTATGTCCAGCAGTGGACGTCTTTCGGCTGAAATGATGATGATGATGATGAAGTGTGTTGAAAATTGCCTTAATTTCCTTAAAAATAAATATCAAACTGTCGTTTTTAAGTTTGTCAAAAGTATTAAAAACATTCTAAGGAAAAGAATCGAAAGTAAATTCATGGTTATCCTTTACATGTCCTTTAAGCCAAGAACTTAATTTAGTGGCATTAATTTACTAATGATTTGGTAAAAAAAACATTTCACCAGCGCATCTTTCAAAATATGTCTAAATACTCGTAAGCAGTATTTTTTTTTCGAATCGCTCCGCTCATCGCCCCGCTCGTTCTCTAGCCCAATTTACCGACACTGGTGCATTACATCATATGATTGCGGGGCAGAGCTCTATGGACTCATGGACCATTCTCATTTCTCGTATAACACTTTACTTAATAACTTTATAAATTACAAAAAAATTGTATTGCGCATATTATTATACTATACTATTGTAATAAAACTATGGATTTAATTCGTGTTAATCCTTAATTGAAAAACTTTTTTTTTTTTTTTACTTGTGATAAATTCAGACAATTTCACGTCGATAGCCTGTACTGTCGACGACATCATCTAGCCTTTTCCCAATTATTTTGGGGTCGGCTTCCATTTCAACCGGATGCAGCTGAATACCAGTATTTAACATGGAGCGACTGTCTATCTGACCTGCACAACCCAGTTAATTCTGGCCGAGGACTGATGGCGACGTGAACGTTGAAAATTGAGGTAAGTACAGCCAGGTTTAACAGTTCAGCTACAGTCAGTGCTTGCTTTACAAGATCCCTCTTCCCCTTTTCTTCTTTGTAAGAGGGGCCAGGCTATGCAGAGCAATGACAATATGAACAGGATTCCAGTCCATGACCTTTCATTCCCCATTACCATCTGACCCTTTAGCCTAGCATCTACGATCCGTAAGGTAAAGTTATTGATATCTCTGCATTGAATGACTTTTTCATGAAATAGTCATTGAATGAACACCAAAAAAAAAATTAACTTATTGGGATGGATTGATAATTTTAATGATTATAATTCTGTAACTACATACCTTTTACGGTCGCGAATTATATTTTGTTTAACATACAACATGACACTGAACTGCAAATTGCAAAAAACCCAAGAAAATTTGTAGCTGCCCTGCCACTTCCCTGCCACTTTGGGCTACCCTGCCGCTTTCCTGCCGCTTTGGGCTACCCTGCCGCTTTGCGCTACCCTGCCGCTTCCCTGCCACTTTGGATTACCTTGCCGTTTCCCCCTTAAGGATATACAGGCGTGGACTTTACAAGATCACGTAAATATCCTCGACATGAGTAAATTCTCGTCATAATTAGTAGGTATCCAATTATTAATTATACATTGCGTAGGTTAGTGGCTTCCTTTAATTATGAAAGTACATACAACTCTCTTAATTAATAATTCAATTATTAATTTGGAATGAATACGCCATTCAAAGGCTTGACTTGTTCCTGATGGAAATTGCTGTTTGAAACTTAAGATTAAAATATTAGGTATCCAAGGTGGAAGGGACACTGTGACTAAAAACGGTTACCACGTATTCAATACATCATTCTGACAGAAAACGCACACAACACGCTGGGTTTAAAAGCATTACATTCTGCACCAGACTTCCTTGTATAGCGAAGGTGAAGATGAAGCAACCTACGGAGGGATTTTCGAAAATTGATCCCGAACTGCCTCGTTGTTCTGAATCGTGACTGCTGAGCTTAAGGTCCTGGGATCGAAACTCGGGTCAGGTAAATTGTAATTGCGTTTTTCCATTTGGAATTTCTCAGTAGCAGCCACAGAGTCTGGATTTGTGCCTCGTTGATAGCAATAGGCGCGCCCTATTACATGGGACTTTAACAAAACTGGCGAAATGTGGGTGCCTTATTAGGCACACCGCTGCCTTACTCCTCGATTACAGAAGTGATGTTATGATGATCAATTAAGGAACTAGAAAGGGAATGAAAGTTTGTATGGATGTTCGTCATATTTATTTTGCCGATGGGGCGGCAGTAGAAGAATTTACATGACTACAGCAAAACAAAACATGCTCCAGTAACAGACAAGCACGAACATTGCGAAAAACAAGCCACAAAAAATAAAATAATCAAATAGTATGAGAATATTTTCGTAGAAAGTGAATTTAAATGAGCCTGACACAGAGCAAACGATAACATCGAGCGGGGAAGCGAACCTGTTACATCGAACAATGGGCCGATAGTTTCCGCTGAGCCAATGCGATCTTTATCTTTTATGTAAGGCGTTACAGAGAAGAACATGAGAGCAAACGTATTAATAGGATTAATGTTATTGGTTGGTCTTTGTCTTGTCAACTATGTGTGAGATTTTTGAAGTGACAAGGTTTTTCTCTGCAACATTTAGCTTGCGAAGTAAAACTTATTTACAAAGAGAAAATAAGAATGTAAATCATTGGTTACCAAAATTTTGGGCTACTGATGTTCTTAACTAAAGGCTCCTGGCAGGCGGCAGGTTCTGCAGCTTCCTACACAACCTGCCGGGAGCCTTTAGTTCCACACTTCAACTGGCAAAATGTGGGTGTACTATTAGTTGCACCTCTGACTAACCCTTCGGGGGTTACAGGCGTGATGTTATGTGTATATTGTGAAGACCTTATTACTATAAAAAACTTCGGGAATAAAATCCAGTCTTGGAGCTGTTACAAAGGAGTTCTTCATAGAAATATCGATAAGCAAACTGCTTATAAACCACACATGATATTTACAAAACGTATTGATAGACAATATTTGTTATACACATTCTATTTACCGTTCTGTGTACAATCATAATATGTTTGATCAATATTTGTATTCATGGTGAAAGAAGGCAGAATGCTCGGTCCTATCAATCCGTGTCTCATCATCGAGCCAGGTGGAATGTAATAACAAGCGCTTGGAAAGAAAGATAAGGAAAAACAGACGAGGTTGGCAAGAAGAGATAGCAGTATTGGAAGGTAAATTATGGCTGATGATAGCTTAAAGACGAGTCGACGAGTCCTTGGTTAATAAGTGTAATGTCCATCATTAGAAATATGAACTTGATCGTTTTTAATTAATAAATAAAGCACTTTTATGGAAGTTAGTTCGTTATTGGAAGAGCTCCTTGTAAAAGAATTCTTTGGTAAAAGTACCGTTATAATACTTATTTCTGCTGACGGAAAGAATCATAAGGGTCGCAAAAGCTTACTTAACGTCAATTGATTATGGATTTAACCCATGGATAAGTACCTAATCTTCTTTGTTCTTTATCTTGTGATTAGTGCTTAACATGGTGTCAGAGTTTTTATGCCGCCCATGGACCTCTAACTTGGCTTTACATGCCGTCGAAAAATATGTCTCAGGCATGCTGTAACCTCTTGTAACGATCGAAAATTCCAAACATCGATTTAAAACTTCTATAATAAATCAATAACATTGTGGTCGTGGCCAAAATCAATAAAGCGGCACCAAATCCCAGAACTCCCAGATCAAAATAAAATACAGCAAAATTACGTACATTTCCATCGAAGGTCAATTTACAAATTTGTCAAAAACATTCGTCGAGGTTTCACTCCCTCCGATTATATCATATGAAAGCAACTAAAGGTGAGGTGTTCACTATTCAACAAAATTGTGTAGGTACTCAGTAGACTTAACATCAGCGGTACAGCTTTGACTTTGTGTTGCCTAGGGTCGACCGGAATAAAGAAAGATGTAAGAATAGGAAAGGCAGTGAACTGTAGGTAAAGTGATGAAATATGAAGGTTCTCATTTGCTCTAAGCTTGAATGTTGGCTTGAAAAATAACTTTCCAATTTATGAATCGACTTGCTTTTGTCTGCGGCTTTGCTCGCGTTAATTTAGAATTTGACATTCAATTCGGGTTGTGCGCTGCTTGTTTAATTATCATTCGAATCACACGTGGCGCCGTCTATTATCTTATGAACGTTATTGTGGTTTTCCTCGGGAACAGCACTTTTTTCGGGATGAAAGGTACCGTATGTCCGTTTCTGTACACCTGACAACGTATATGCAAAATGTCAGGATGATCGGTTCAGTGGTTTAGGCGTGAAAAAGTAACAAACAAACAAACTTATTTTCGCATTTATAATATTAGTCCGAATTTAGGTTTTTCTCGAGGCCTAAAGAGGGTTTGTTTGGTTTCTATTTTGAATGTAGGTGTATGTTCCATTACCAGTAACAAAGCCTTGGCCCAAAGGTATTCATTGGAGGTAAATTAGGCATTATAGATTAGGTATCCTGTGTTGGAATTTAGTTTCTTCCAAATATGTAAGCAAAGTCTTGGAAATTTAATTTTAAGACTGTCGGACATGAAAATCAGTTGGCTATAACTCTTTTATGGCTTTTTGAATAGCACTTGTAATTCTAAAATTATTTGTACATTGAGATGATATTCCTTTCAGTAGAAATAATACGAATATTTCTTTACAAAGATTCTAGTAAGGTATGCACAACGGCATGTTTTATTTTTGTACTAAGAAAATAGACCCGTACATGTTTACTAAAGATTACTTATATTTTTCTATACCAATATTATAATTAAGTTAAGTATGTTATAATATAGTAATAATGTTAGATATAGTAATAGCAAGGTTCATTATCCCCCAGTGTCATATACAAGACGTGTCCACGGATAATTCCCTAATAAAAGGCGAACGAAGCCGTTGGCAACAGCTAGTCTTTTATAAAAAACATAAAGAGCTTATTTTAAATAGTGCTTAGTTTTATCTCTCTACCCTCAAAGATAAGGGCCCTGCCCCCGTTCCTGTCAGAGTCGACCTTCAGATGCGGCCACTATTCAAAGCTAAACGAACCCTTTTGATATGCGAGATTACGAGCCCTCATACACCTAACTTTCTACGTACACGTAACCTTTCTAATTTTTATTTTAGGATTCATTTTCGCTTGGCTAGTTAAATTGAGAGTGATGTGTTCGTAATTCGAGCTTGGCTGGACGCAATCTAATCTATAACTTGTTTGAGTTTCCTGTGTGGGTAGTTTATTTACTTTTTTCTTTGTAAGGTCGATTTTGAGATGAGAAAAAAACCGTATTACTTGATCCTTAAAGCTCTTAATCAGTTGTGAATGTGGGTTTCTGAATAGACTAACGATGAATTAATGAGGTTTTTCAATTAGTTTGTACTTACGTTATGAGGATCTAATTAAGATGAGTGTGTTGAAATGTTCAAGCATATCTACTAGAAATAGTCTGATACCGCGGTTGATATTATGCACCAAATTTTTCTTTATTTTCTTCCATTTGAAGAAGCGTCCTTGACTCAGGTCGTCTTGACAACGGCCTTCGAAACGCCCTCCAATTTAAATTCTTAGTAGCAAGTTTGGATGAGTTCTGAGGTTACTCAAATAAGGTACTTCAAATGAGATGAATCGATGTTTGCTACATTGTAGCGAAAGAAATAAGCAGTGACCATCTCAAGTTCCTATATTGAGCAAAGAATTCCACAGGGAAGTATTATCGGCCCTACTTTTTTTGTAACATACATATGTTATCTCTCAAAGATACATTAATAAGTAAATGATACTGTGACGGCTGACAGGGGAGAATGGAAGAATAAAACGTATTGCGCCGACTCCAAGTAATATAGGTCAAGGCTAGGAAATTATGAAAGATGTAATATTCAGACCCCATCCATTTCAAAAGGTAATATTCATAAATTGAGCATGCATATTTTTCTAAATACGTTATTTGTATTGCCATAACAAGCTCAGCAGGTTACCGAATTGACAGTAACTCTGAATATAAGAGAGCTGTATTTACGCTTACAATTTCTTGTGAAGCTTTGACATCAATCGAATGTCAATCACCTTATGATTGGTTGACGTTTCATTTACCCGTGTCGTGTTATGTGACAGTACGACATATGTTTAACAGATGAAGATCGAGTTATTAGCAAATCATAACATCACGCTTGTAATCCCCGAAGGATTAGGCAGAGGTGTACCTAGTTACAGTATACCTATTGGTTATGTTTAAGTCCCATGTTATAGGGGGCGAGCTTATTGCTATCGACGGGCACAAATCCAGACTCCGGGGCTGCTACTGAGAAATTCCGGATGGAAAAACCCACTACCACTTCCCGACCCGGATCGAAGTAATCGAATCCAGGACCTCATGCTCAACAGTCGATCCTACGACCACTCGATCAATGACGCAGTTATTAGCAAAGCCGTGTACAAAAATATGAATGGTTTTGCTGGGAAGTTATAGCAATAGAAATGATTGTGAAGCCCAAAATACCGAAAATCCTTTGGGAAACCCACGCAATAAGATCAGATTGCGTGATAAACTTATATTATACGTGTAGCTAAGAAACCTAATTTTGTAACTGACACTATCTCAGCACGAAAGCCTTTCAACATTCGCCTAAATAAACAGGTTTCAATCCCCATTTTAACGTACACTCAGCAACAACTAACTTAATGCTTAAATATTATTGCTGTGTTGTATTTGTATCGCTCAGTTCAGAACCGCGTGTTGAATTTCCAACAGTAAAATAATTTTTAGACGTTCATTTACTAATGAAAACAGATTGTAATTACATCTACTACTGAAATAGGCTAAGGCCTGGACTCCACCAAAGCGGTGAGGAGAGGAGATGTGCAAAGCGGCACACCGTATAGCACACCGCTGACAGCTCACCGCTCATGTCTCTTATGTCTCCGCTAGCCTAAACAATTACGAGACATTTCCTCTCCTCTCTGCTCAACCGTTTCCACTAAAGCTAAGCGAGACGAGAAGTTCTGTTAGTGGTTTTCATTTATTTCATGTAACATTTTTTACATTGTATCGAAATGTTTCATTGCAATTCCCCTATTATTTTGTTACATTGCAAAAAAAATAAAAAATGTGATACTAATTTCCATACAAATGTCAAAAATCAGAATAATCAATATCATATAATCAAAAAGGTCATAAATAATCAATATCATATAAAGATCACAATAAAAATAGTAAGTATATAATTAAAGTCTAGTTGTATTTGTCACAGAGAAACTCGTCAAGGGTGTGCGCTTTTCTATTAAAAAAGATTTTGGTTTACAGATATCTCCTCTTATCTCGTCTCGTCTCCGCTTCAGTGGAGTCCGGCCCTAATACTTTTACCGAGAAATTGCGATAGCTAAAGGGCGTGAGACCAATTCGATTATGTATGGGTGATGGACGGTACAAAGAGGAAATAACCATTATTAGAAACCTCGAATAGTATAGTAATTGGTTTAAATTTGGAAAAAAAAAGATTAATTTATCATCATCATCTGACTAGACTTTTCCCAACTATGGTGGGGTGGGCTTGCGGTCTAACCGGATGCAGGTGAGTACCAGTATTGTCATGGAGCAACTGCACAACCCAGTTAGTACTGGGTAATGCGATACCCCTTGGTAAGACTGGATGTCAGACTTTCGGGTCACCTATAACGACTGTCAAAGATCTACAAATGACAGCCGAGACCAACGGCTTAACGAGCTTTGTGAGGCACGGAGGAAACTCGGTATGTAATTATGTCAAATTAATTTATACAAGGTGTAAAGAAAATTTATATAAATAACTTTTATAAGAAAGCGAGGACTTTTTTAAACATTCGAGAAAACCCTGATAGTCTATAATCATGTGTTGGATTTATGGTAAAAAATTGCGCATCGGCCTAACAGGTTTTCATAGGTTTTTCGCAAGAAAGATACTTCACAAAATGCTTTAAACATACGACTAATGAGTAAGCCTTCTTTTACGTGTCAATCAGCGATCAGACGACCCACCTCACTTGGTCAATTCTCGTCACTTAAACATAAGTGCTATCATTAACGTTCTATCTGATCTTTCCACTTCAATGTGAGTAGCTGGATACTGCCACGTGACATTAGACTATGAAATAGGGGGGTAGAGTTGGTTTTACAGTATTCAGAGATTTACTTGTAATTAAAGACTTGGTTACTGTTTTATGATGTCATATATTAGTCAAGAGACTCGACCAACATCTGAGAAGGCTTTTGTTAGTTGTTAGGCAGTTGGATGCCAGGGTTTGATCTTAAAAGCGCTAGGTTCCCCTGAAAAGCGACAATTGCTTGATCCTGATTAGATTGCGTCATCGTTATCATACAGTTCACTTTGCTTTACTTTTTCCACCTTTTGGCCACGACGGATTCTTACTAATTATTACATAACATCACACTTGTAATCCCCGTAGGGTTAGGCTGAAATCTATGTTCCTAATAGTACTCGCATGTATTATTAAAAGGTTTCATACAGCCGTACCATCATTTAGCCTAATTCTTTTGTCAGATACTGGTGGGGTTTAATATATAGCCCTTTATATTTAATAGTACAATATATCACGATATAAGACATATTTCACACTTTTTGGCTCAGGTTAAAGTTTGTATGCGCAAGAAGTCGCAGCCAACTAATACTTGGTACTCCTTTATATGTAAAGAGGACCTACTTCAATACCACTAAACCATCAGTTTAGCCGACAATCGCCATAGTTCGCCATTTGTATTCAAAAAGCATCAAATAGTAAAGATTTCTAGAAAACTCTTACACGACTTTATGTAAGAATGACTCACCGTGCTCCGTTCAGAATAATAATAGCTTGAATCAGGAAGGAAAGTACTTGCGCCAGTAGCTAGGATGAAATAATGATGAATGCTGTGTCTGAGACGATGTTGCAGATGAGTTTGGCTTTTTGTTAAGTGGCTTTTGAATATGGAGTTGACTAATAAGTGGGTGTAACACCAGTAGTTGGCTGTTTACTGCGAGTGCAGTTTTTGAATACAAATTAGGTAAGATTTCCGGATTTACAAAGACCGAGAATAAAGGCTACCGCAAATCGGGCGTGCCACGACGTGCCCGGTTAAACCCAACGTAAATTCATACGTGGAAAGTCGTAACAAGATACAGATTCCAAGTTCCATTCGCAAGTGATAGTGTTTGCATCATCAGCTTTCAATGTACCCACTGCTGGGACACAGGCCTCCTCTCTATGAGAGGGAATGGGCTATAATTCACGACGCGGGCCCAGTGCGGGTTGGTAGATGTCACATGTCTTCGAATTTTGGTTCCTCACGATGTTTTCCTTCACCGCTTTGAGAGCAGTGGTGATGAAATAAATCACACAAATTAATGCGCCTGCCTGGATTTGAACCCCCGGCTTACGTTCGTAAGTCGGGGCGTCCACCACTGGGCCACCGCTGCTCTCCTATCCTAGTTAGTCCTGTTTATTTCATTAAAAATAATTTTATTTTGACATACTAGGTGTAGAAATCACATATCGACTTTTTTAATCTGCCGTTATTGGAAATTCGTAAGACTTTTCAGAATTCCCCCGGGCATTCCGGACATTGAGCTAGAATTTCGGACACATCCGGAAAATTCCGGACGACCCTATGTGTTTTTAACACTATGAAAGCAGCAACAGGCGGCAATATCGTAGAGATTGGTCGGATTTGCGCTGCGGTTCACCTTCAAACTTGAACCATTAGTAAAATTGATGTAATATCTCGTCTGTACTTCATATAAGTACCTACTTACAAATTCCGTGATGTCTTTGTTTGTGTTGTGACTGTTGTTAGGACTTTGAATGAAGAACGAAGTTAATTTCAAGAACTTTTTGGATAATGGAATTTTGATAGCTTATAAGGTCCTACCACAGATATAGATATGCTTAGAAAACGCAAGCAACGCAAGTATCACGATCCGTATGAAAACCAAGCGTGCCATTTTTCGACTACCTGCTATTACGTCATACAAACTATTTAATTACTATACAAACAATTTATTATACAAACTAGACTACGTTTTTGTTCTTTAAATGGGTGTCCCCTTGTTTCGCAGACAGAAATCTCATAGAATTTCGTTTCGTCGAAAATGTTTCATATAATATTTGGTTCTTGTATTTTTATTTTCAATATTATTGTTTTAACGACTATTTACTTGAATGAAATATATTTCACAGAAATACAATTCAATGAATTTTATAATCACATTTTTTTATTTAACAAACTTATCAAACTGAAGTGAGTTGAATATTGTTTGTTCGGTGTATTTTTCCATGGTATTTTATTTCAACGAAAATGTAAAAGTTGACGTTATGCTATCCATAATTTTATAAATAAATATACACACAGTCGAATTCGTCTATCGTAGCGGGGCTACCCGTCGACTACGCCTAATTACAACATTTTGATATTTGCCTTGACGTAGAAACGTTCAGTTTACTCCGACCAAATAGGTTAGGTTAGGTTAGAACTGTGACCAAATACGCGCGAGCCGAGCGAGCGAAGCGAGCGGTGCCGCGCCAGCGGCCGGCGAGCGCTACGTCGAATTTAGTCGCAGTAATAAAATTAGAGCACTCCAACAATTATGAACCGCAAAATAAACATAGTACGTACGTGTATATTAAGTCACTATTAATGAGAATAACAAGATTACCTGTATTGTTTTTGTGAACGCGGTGTTGTTATTTTATAGGAGGGAATGCATTTGTCAAAGGTATAAATTGCATGATGAATTGAAACATTTAGAAACTGTCACTCGATAAAATGTTTTTCTTGGTAATAAGTTTTATATTAACTAAACAGTATGAGTTTATATAGATATTCTTATAATATTTGATTTGTTATTCTATGATATGAATATCGAAAAATATTTTTTTTTTGTAACGAATTACGATTTTATTTTTTTCGAAGTAAGTATTCTGCGTATTGAGTATTCTATGAAATGATAATATGAGAAAAATTTTATATGAAACGAAATTCTGTAAAACTTTTGTCTATAAAACAGTGTACAACCATTTAAATGTCTAGGATTAAGTTCTTGAGCTGTAACTGTTTTTGTGATGTTGAAATACTCCAACGAACGACGCGTGAAATCAGCTGTTCACTTCCTGAATAGCTACGAGTTCATCGAACTCATCGTCGCGCTTGCCGTTCGCTACGTGCGTTTTGCCACGGTAACGATACATTGCGTATGAGGAAAAAAACAAATCAAATTTATTGAATTCCTATAACATTCCTGAAATAAATTCTTGTACCGGTCATTTTAGTATGATATACTGAATTCACCCCGTCAGTTTGTGAAGGGCTGTCCCTTATACCCTGTATATCTGTACCTAAGTATAATATGAGTAAATCATTTATAAATAATTCGTCGACCTAGTGCCTAGTGCTAATAAATCAGGTCAAAACCAAGATTAGGTTACCCTCATCCAGAGTGGGTGTTGTAAAGGGACTAATGGCTTCAATAGATTATAGCATTATCTCCCGCAGTCCCAGCCGTTCATTGAAGGTAGCTATCTATTTGTGGCTTAATGTTTAGTACCAGTAAGGGTTTTACTATCTTATTCAAACACGCTTTAGTTTCCGAAGGCTTATTCGATTGAATGTGTTGACAATTGATAATCTTCTATTGATTTGTATTATTTTAGTCGAAAGATTATCTAGTTCCAAGACTCACTTGTGTTTAGTAGATTTATTGATCCGACCTTACGTGGCTTTCGGGAATCATTCTACCTATCTATGTATAAAGCTTTCATCATCATCTGCGTAGTCTAACACAGGAAACTAACTGTGGCTATTTCATGAAAAACTCATTAAATGGGATTAAATGAACATTTGCCGGGAGGCCGCCGCCGCATTCATCTTTGATATTATGGGTCCAGTTAAGCATAATAGTATTTCAAAATCTTCACTAGAAACCAGCATTCTGGGTCAATCACGCCTATTTCGAAGACTTGGTCTCATTCAAAATCTTCTTTTGATATTTTTTTTATTTTTAAGGCAGAACATACATCAAAATTGCAGCAACAATTGCGATGTTATCGTCCATTTTTGATACCTGAGAATATCGATTCACTGTCGCTCTTGCCGGCTCCTGCCGGCGGGCGTTTGCTTGTGGGCAAGACGCCGGCAGTGCCACCGGGCTGTGTGGATCCACCATAAGGTATATTTTTTACGGTCTTAAATCATATTTTGTTCAACATACAACCTGACACTGACCTGCCAATTACAAAAAAACTTTAAAAAATTTGAATTTCATGCGCTTCCTTGGTGCTTCCAACTTAAAGTGCTTTCCGAAGCACGCAAGAGCAGTGTATCCAATATATGATAATTAAGTAAAACTTTTGAATTTATCAGACAATCGAAAACAAATACAGCATACTTTCAAAATCTCAATACATTCAGAATTTAATATTTTAGTATTTACGAAGGTTCAAAAAAACATAAACGTTACACATCATTTTGCAAACTTGTTTAAAAAATTATTAATTACAGAATCAATAAATTAATGGAGAGAGATCAATGTAAATGATTTATAGCAAAGATGCGTAATACAGTGAATATCTTCGTTAAATTTATGACTGTCAAGAAATTAAAAATATCAAGTTTACTGCCACGATGTAGTGATGTAATTTGTTAATGATATGTAGTTTGTAGTTCGCATGATAACACCTTTAATTAGGGACGCGGTGTCGGCATCAACGTGCGATATATTTATTAAGTTATCAATTGAATTATTACTCAATGAGTATAGGTTTGGGTGCATAGTATGATAATTATTATTCCTTTTCCTGCATGTGCATATTTTAGCGGGTGAGTGCTGCATTCTGCATCAAGGCCTGGATCTTTTCGCGGAATTCATCATCATTCCCCCGCCTTTATCTCGATTTATTTGGGGTCAGCGCAGCATGTCTTCTTCTACCATCATCATCATCATCATCATTTCAGCCGAAAGACGTCCACTGCTGGACATAAGCCTCCCCCAAGAAGGGGGGTTTTGCCATAATCGCCACGCTTGGCAGGCGGGTTGGCGATCGCAGTATGGTTGTTATAAAACACAGAGAACGCTGCTGCCCATTCTCTGGTAAGTCCCTTAGTCGCCTCTTACGACACCCACGGGAAGATATGGGATGGTGCTATTCTATACGTCCGGACACCATACAGAACATCTTCTTCTACCATACTTCTCTATTACTCGTCATCACAACAGTCACCTCCTTTCTAGCCATATAATCCTTCATACAGTCCATCCATCGTTTCTTTGGTCTTCCTCTTATAGCCATCTACATTCATACTCATCATTTTCCTCACTGCGTTTTCCTCATTCCTACGCATCACATGTCCATACCACGATAACCGATTACCACACAACATCTTTTCGAGGAATGAAAACTACATATTTTGCATAACATTTAATGTCGTGGATTTCCGCAAAGTAACACACCTGGTTCTATAACTTATCTTAACGCCAATAATACATTATGATTTTTGTACGCAATTTGATTCGAAAAACACTGAAGAAACCTTCAGAATCCACACGTGTATCAGCTTTAGTCGTGTGAGGAACAAGGTAAAAAGTTCTTAATCCTCCTTTGAACAGGGTTCGAAATTGGTTGCCGGGTTACTGTCTTTCTTTATTTTTCGTGTGGTTAGTGCCTGATGTCAGAGTTTTTATGTCGCTCAAGGGCTTCTGACTTGGCTTTACATGCCGTCGAGAAATATCTCTCACAATGCTGGTTTGGTTTCCACACGATGTTTTTCTACAACGAAAGCAAGTGATAATTATACAATACGCACATGAATCTGAAAAATCAGGGGTGCGTGTCTTTGGTTCGAACTTGAGACCTATGACTTGGCAGTCCGACGGTCACACCACAAGGCTATAATAACTATCAATGGGGTGCGGGTTTCTGTGAATCGTATAGATAATTTATTTATGCAACACTTCAAGCAAAAAGTACAGAGGCATACTTATTGCCATTGGCATAAACAATAGGTAATTCTACTTGCTCGATGTATGACTGGCGTTTCCTCAGGTATAATGCTCGTTCGTATTAACTCGTAACAATTACGTGTTTTTTTACCTATGAGACTATGATATACATGATCACGTCTTGTATAATGGAGGAACACTGTCTTCTAAGTCACAGACCGAGCAAACCTAGTTGGGAGCCAGGGGACTCTGGGACACAATTGCTGGTTATGTGCTTTAAAATGTCTGTAACAATGTTGTCACTGTATTGAATTAAACTTTTTTTTTTACTAGCCTGTATCGTGTCCTACTGCTGACCGAAGGTCTCCCTTTTCTCCTACCAAACCTCTAGCTTGAGAGATATCGAGCCGTGTTCGATCAAAACAAGATCTGGTGGCCTACCATGACGTCTTAAAGCAGGAGTAATTCCTGTGTGGGATAGAGATGGCGCTAGACGACCTGTATAGCTCTGTCTCTTTCCCACACTGGAATTGCTCCTGTTTTAAGACGTCATGGTAACCCCCCAGATCGTCACACCACCTTCGCCGCGGTCTAACTCGACGGCGATTTCCTCGCGTTAGGCGGCCAGTGAAATATTCAAAGGTCGCTACAAAAACAAATAAAAAAGCCTCCCATATTTATCTAAGCTTTGCATTAGTGTAGCTTTTCTGTTTCCAATAGTTTTCATTCAGAACATAAAATCTCTCAATCATTGACAACTTTCAAAGATTTTTTTTTTTTCTTTAACTCCCTTTTTTCAGATAATTTCTTTCATTATGTTAAGGGACATAAAGAAGGTGGACAGTCGCCTCTAATGAAATTGGTTTGTCAACAGCAGAGTTAAGTAAACATTTGTGCTTTACGAGTGTGTTTATTTTCCCGACGTTACGGAAACAAGGGAAAACGAGGGAGGACATACTGCGGTATGAAGAAGAGGTAAAATACTTGTAAAATTCTTCATCTACCATAGAAAAGGGAGGATCCGCTGACCAGATGGGTGTTATCTCTGGTGTGTTCTTGCCAGGTTTGTAATATATTCTAGAACATACAAATGATTGCAATGACGGTGAGAACAAGTACCTTTCGGCTTTAGTATAAGTCGTGGAGAAATCAATATTGCCATTTAGGAATTTTGATAATAGTTCTTGATTTTCACATTTTGTGGCATCGATGGCGCTGTAATACTTTTTGTACTATGTTACCGTAGTGCTTGTATATGATTGATCTGTCCTCGTGACAATAATATTTCTTTTTATTTTAATTTTAATATATTCTAAACACTCGGTTGTTCAGACTAAACTAAATAAATGTGAAATGATAAAATTAAAAAGCAGTTTTTTGCATAGAATGGGAACTACAATCTGCTTTATGGCATTGTCCTTTTAATAACGTGTGGTATTTACATTAAAAAGACTTTTTTGTTTTGTTTAATTTATAAACCCCCGAAACTTCTACTTCAGACAGTAACGTTCGATCCGTATTTAAACATAACTAATTCACATTAAGGGCATTACATGGCTCAAATCCCAAAAACAGCGTATGTTCAAAGAAATTTGTTGATAAATCCCTTCGTGCGTTTTCCGTGTAAAAAAAGTATGTTATAGTTAAGTTCATCACAAATAAATTGTATTGTTTAAAATTTTAATAAACCTTCTCAATTTTTTTTGGTTAATCGTAGAAAATAGGTCCTTTTTCAACCTTAATTGTAAATTATCTCTGTAACGGCTGAATAGATCGGCATGAATTTTGTAACAACAAATACGTAATGATATACTTAACAATCTGTATTGTTTTTTTTTCTGTTATTTCCTTTAATATTTTTAAATAATAAATAAAAACCGAAATTTTGCGAAATGTGCGGGCAAGTCAACAAAAACCAGTACAGGGATCAAATCATCAAGGTCATCGAGCAATGTAATGCCCTTAACCCAACTAAAAGGTAGGTACGGGACTGGGCGATGTACAGAACCTTACTTATCGCTATCTATTATTTTGTTCACCGAACCCCAAATAACACCCATTTTACTACACTAGGTAACACCTACAAGAATGCCTTAATAAAAGCATCTGATTGGATTTTCAACGCTGGACTAAATGCCAAGAGTTGAATTTCCAACGGTGTAATAATATTTAGCCATTAATTTTAAGTGTCACTTAGTGTTGTGAAAACATGTCATGTATAATTCGATTGCGAAGTTTTGACAGCTGCTTGTTAGGGTAAACTTTACTTTTAAATTAGTTATGTTTGTTCTAATGAGTTATTTGTAGAAAATCATAAACAAGATTTTTTTTTTTTTTTGTTAGCCTGTTTGAGTGTCCCACTGCTGGGCAAAGGCCTTCCCTTTCTCCTTCCAAACCTCTCTGTCCTGTGCGATATCAGGCCATGGTCACCCCGCAAACGAGATCAGATCGTCACACCACCTTCGCCGCGGTCAACCTCGACAAGAATTTAGTCCTCGAAAATATATGATTTACTGCGAATAAGACTATTGCGTGAAAATATGACGATTTGCAGCAAATATCATTTCGATGACTGTGTCAATATGTCTTAGCGTGTCGATGACAATTTAAATCAATTGACTCCAAAAGCGACGAGTTTGACCCTTTCAGTAGCTTTCATCAGCTCCTGTGATGTGCAAACAACAGGGCAGGCAGGACACGACATCAAGTGTACCATCGTTTGTGTGGCAACACCACATTTACACTCCAGGATAGAGTCATCTATGAATCTCCACCTGAACAGGTTGTCCTTGCGTCGGCTAACCTGCGTCCGGAGTTTATTTAAATACTTCCAGGGGGTTACTATGACGCCATAAAGCAGGAGTAACTCCAGTGTCGGAAAGAGACAGAGCTATACAGGTCGTCTAGCGCCATCTCTTTCCCATACTGGAATTACACCTGCTTTAAGACGTCATGGTAGGTCACCGGTCAGCCATGACAACTCGTGACGATTTTCAGCAAATGGCACAAATGGATTGGGTAGAGAAACTATTTTATTATAATTGCCGTAAATTAAATTTTAAACAACATAAAAGAACGCAGTTAATTGAAAAAAAAAAATCATTAAAGATATCATAAGGTGGCCTACCATGACGTCTTAAATCAGGAGTAATTCCAGTGTGGGAAAGAGATGGCGCTAGAGGACCTGTATAGCTCTGTCTCTTTCCCACACTGAATTTACTACTGCTTTAAGACGTCATAGTAACCCCTCTGAAGCAGCCCTTGTTTTCGGATGGAAAATCATCAAAAGCCGGACTTCTGCTAACTAAAACCCATCCATGTTCCTTCTTTGCCCTTTGTGTTCCAGGGCCGCAGAAACACAACGAGGAAAGAAATCGAGCCAATAGCAGATAAGTACGTACTAACTATTAATACACGATCAAATAGCAAACGGGCTTAACTAAGTGAATTACCAACAGGGGAAGAATTTATCACCTGAAGTGTACCTAACCACTAAATAATGATTATGGTGGGCAGAATTAAGTATTTATGATGTTCATAAACACAAGTTCGTTTGTTAATTCTTATTTACCTACTTGTAACCGTTTGTGGTTCTATTGAGCTTGGCTTTATCGATGTGGAAAAGTAGAGAAAATTAAATCAATGCATTGGTCATTCTTACGTTATTTTTATAGACATTTTCTTGACGCAACTGTCATCTTTTAACACTTTCTCACTTTCTAGATGCATGGCCGAGTCACTCCACATTTGATACATTTTTAAATATTCCTTTAAACTACAATATTAAAAAAATAGTAGCCCACCAGTATCGGGACCAGGGCTCCAGAGAGAGGAACCTCCTAACAATAAGAGACGTTTCCAGAAGTACCGCTTTGTGATTCAAGCCCTTGATCCAGCTGCCTAATAAGAGCCTTCTCAGGTATTGGTCGAGGCTCTTGGCAATTAAGCCCTTAATTGACAAGACTATGAGCACAATGTTCACTGACTCAATATTCCACAGATCCTTGTAGGTACAGCTACATCTTAAAGCGCAGGCCACACCGAAAGCTAGCGAGCGAGCTGGGAGAGGCATCGTTTCACCTCTTTTAATACTTTGGTTCACAACGCAAGCTACCGAAAGAGCCGATAATATGAAGTATAAAAAGAGGCTCGCGCATCTCGCTCGCTCGCTCGCTAGCTGGCGGGCAGGGTGCAGACTTTCTCAAGTTTTGCCATAACTAAGCACACTCCACCATATTAAATAATATAACTTAAATCATTATTGTTCCGACCTTTAAATTGAGCCTTTATGTTTTCAAATCAAGTTACCCTTAAAACTTCTTACAATAGTAGCCCAGTCATATTAGGGATTTCACCTCGGAATGAAAGATAATAAGCTGCAAATTGGTATGAACCTTTGTTTTGTCATTCTAAATGTTGTCTCAAAAGTCACAATCGTTATCGTGTCCGCGTCTCAAGATATTCAAGGTCAAAGGTCACAAAAATCGGTTTTTCGCGAATATCTGGCTTCCTATCGGTTAAATGAGATTTGCATTTATTATAAAAGTTGTAGGCTATAAAATTCCCTACAACTTTTGTTTAAACTTTTTTTTCATACGACCAACCGTTTTGAAGGTAGAGCGCGAAGAGTGCACATCGTACAGTCATATACGGCCTAATGCAAGGTCAAGCGTGAGTTATGGTTATCAGTACGTTATAAAGTCAATTATTTACTTGGAAATTATAATTATTAAACAATGCCTATTATTTATGTACTAACTATTAATTATTTATATTTAATTAAAGTAAGTAACTTGATTATTTATATATAATTATTCATATTTAACTATTTAAGTATAAAATATTATTAATTCTGGATTATATATTTTAGTTTTATTTTAAGTTAAAATGATAGTAAGAGTATATATTTTACACATATTTTTATTTATTATTAAATACGGCATAATATACATTTATCAAAATGTGAGTTCAAATATCAAAAGTATCTTTGTTGATTTTAATTGTAATGAAATTGGAAATGGAAGCTAATTATCTTCTTCTTGTTCGTCGTCTTCTTCTTCTTGTCGCTCAAAAATGTTCGATTCATTGTCATCATCCTCATTATCTGTCATGTTCATCTCCAAACCTTCCAGAATATCGGGATCATATGTATTTTCTTCATCGGGATTACTTGGATACAGTGAAGCGTTGAGGCAAGCTTGTAAAGTAAATAATTGACTTTATAACGTACTGATAACCATAACTCACGCTTGACCTTACATTAGGCCGTATATGACTGTACGATGTGCACTCTTCGCGCTCTACCTTCAAAACGGTTGGTCGTATGAAAAAAAAGTTTAAACAAAAGTTGTAGGGAATTTTATAGCCTACAACTTTTATAATAAATGCAAATCACATTTAACCGATAGGAAGCCAGATATTCGCGAAAAACCGATTTTTGTGACCTTTGACCTTGAATATCTTGAGACGCGGACACGATAACGATTGTGACTTTTGAGACAACATTTAGAATGACAAAACAAAGGTTCATACCAATTTGCAGCTTATTATCTTTCATTCCGAGGTTGACCCCTTTTTTTACCTAATATGACTGGGCTATAGAGAAAATTACGGACAGAGAAAGCGTTCTTGCCGAGCGCCTGTGGGTTTTGTGAAACGTTGCCGCAACAATGCGAGTTGCTATTAATATTTTAACAGGCGCTTATTACATAGTTGCTTTGGGTAATAAGCTTGTTTAATTAGTTCAGTGCCTTGGAGGAAAAAAGGCCACAGAATTTATAAGCCATAAAAACTGACGTATTCGAAGGTAGTAAAGTAAGTTACGTGCTTTTTTTTCGGATGGGAAATCATCAAATGACGTCCCGCTCTGGGCGGAGTAGAAGGGAGCGTCAAACTTCTACTGACTAAAACCCATCCATGTTCCTTCTTAGCCCTTTGTGTTCCAGGGCCGCGGGATCTCTTTCGAACAGTCCCACAGCATTACGTCCGTAAAGTCGTACGTCGTACATAATATTGTCTCTTTTGAAAATTAATAAAACAGGCAACATTATGGCAAGAGGGATGTCAAAGGAATCGTAAATTCATAAAACTTTAATTCACAATTGATGATTGTTTGAGGATTATACGAATTCTTTTAGTTTAAAAAACCTTGTATAACGTTCCATATTTATATTGCCAAAATTATTGATACTTTATGCTAAAATAAATCTTTCATCCGGTTCCTGAATTGATAAAGTTCGACAAATTCTCTATTCAGAAAGCGGGTGACAGTTTCGTGAATGCTACCGTATTAGATATTTACCAATATAAACCCTAGCTAAGTAGAAACATGATTTATTTACTTCACAGCTTTCACTAAAAGGGTTTACATTACACAGTCACATCAATCCGAAAACGAATAGATAAGTACATAAATAATTAATTTTATAATGGACGGAAAATGTCAATTCGTTCTCTTACACGAGAAATTTTCAGAGCATTTAATTGCCCGTTGATAACCAACACAGGAATGTAGCAATATGTCGCTCCATAAAGCTCAAAGTAATTTCAGTGCTGGGCCCCGGGGTTGATGGTAGCCATATATATTTTTATAATATTAATTTCATAATAGGTAATCAGAATTTTTCACACAATATTCAAAATTAAATCGCACAAAACATGGCTGAAAAAAATAACATAGAAATAAAAAGAATTGCTACGGACTTCCGAAATAGAATAGTACATTTTGATGCAATTGAGGAAATTTTGTCATTACAGCCGAGGCGGATCTTTCACGCAAGCTTAAGGCGATTCTAAATACACACAAGAAACACCCTTGAGAACAACTTTTCAAAAACAACGTTTCAAATATTCTTCGAAAAAAAAAACAAAAGGTCATCTATTATTCTATTACTCACGTACGCAACTGCAGCGGGAACCACGCAGGCCGTCGCCCTAGTGGCTCGAGCGGAGCGGAAACGGGAGCGGGGCGGAAAGACTTCAGCACCCGCTTGACAACGCGTGCGCTTAGCACGAAGACGGCACCCATTGCCCAGGCGCCGATTAGAGCTCCTAGAATTGCCTGGTGGAAGGAATAAATCGCTATAGGCATGAAGGAACTTGGAAAGAAAGGCATATGTCCTGCAATGGACTGTGATAGGTTTAGTTGATCGATTCATCATCAGCATCTTCCTGCCCTTGTCCCATGTTACTTGGGTGGATGCATCACGCTTTTATCTTCCATTCTCCCCTGTCAGACGTCACGCTATCATTTAATTTTCGGAACAAATGTTTGCATGATCTACAGGTAGTTGCTTCGGGTCTGGCTGTTTGTGTATGTGAGTTTAAATGTTTGTAAACGCACCCACGACACAGGAGAAATTCCTAGTGTGGGCAACGTTTTAAAAAAAAACAATTATTTTTGTTTCTTAATTGAAGGATGGGCTAAACATTAACAGAACTGCTATGTATCCAATGATTCCGATTCTGGCAGCATCTTAGGATGCTGCTTAGTAGTCAGTTTTAAGGATCACTCAAACTGGTACGGGCAAACTGCGGGCCAGCCGCGGAAATCGGACACTGGCAGGTACTTCACTAATTATTTTATTTGTATGAAGGTGTCCGTGTCCGCGCCTTCAATTTTTCCGCACCGGTTTGACCAAATCTATAAATAGTCGACAACACGAGGACACTTCGTCAAATCCTGACCTTTGACTCAATAGTAACCCTTCAATCATTCTGTAAGATACTCAAGAAAAGTGGAGAGCCTACTTTTAGATCTTTTGTCCATTTGTTCATTAGCATTCCATTTTTTTTCATTTGATTTTTTTTTATGTTTATATTTTCCTATGTTTTTGTGTGCTTGGGATTACAGCCATATTTATATCTCTGTCTCCAATTGGGATGAAAATAAAATCTTTGTTTCTTATCAGATCGAATAAAAGGTAACTTTAAGTTTTGCTTTCCTTTTTTTAGCTCTTAAAACGATGTAGGAAATTGGCATGCTTTATAACCAAAAATTCGAGACAGGTGAAATCGACCAACCCTCACTGGACGCGCTTAGTGGATTACTGCCCTCTCCCTCACATAGAGAGGAGACATGTGTCCCTGCAGTAGGAACATCAACAGACTGATTATGCCAATTTAATATGTTAGTTATTTACTTACGTAAACTCCGAATGATAGTTTGCTCTTAGAAGGTGGTTTCCCGCTGCTCGCAGGTTCTGCAAGAAAACAAAATAGCAAATAATTGACAACATCTCATCGTCGATCATAGCTGCTCTGAATGTTAGACAGTCTCTAATGGCGGCACTACGGTCTATGTGTGCAGATGTGGTTGTGCAGGTATACAAAAACGTGTATTGACATAATTACGCAGGCCCCAAGGTAGACCTCTACGGAAAACCGAAGCGGCTATGGCATTACACAAGAGATTCTACTTCGGAAGAAGTGAGTGAAATGAAAAATGTTGACATAAACCTAACATCACTCCCAAAGACTTAGGCAGAGGCGTACCCTACGCCTAGAACACCCACATGTCGCCATATGTGAATAGTTTAATAGGACGCGTAGCCATTTTCATCAATCGGGCACAAACTCCGGGTCGCTTCTGAGAAATCCCTGATTACAAAACCTAACAACACTTTGCCTGACCTGGGAAACGAACCCAGAACCTCATGCTCATCACTTGCGACCACTTGTCCAACAAGGCAACTTAAAGACATAACAAGACAAGACTTTAAGACAACAGAAAAGTGATGCATTCTTACCTAAAACCGTAGCAATTCCTGCAGGTCCAAGACACCCCCTTGCATCTTCCAATTGGACTTTAGCTATTATCTTCTCTTCGAGCGTCATTTCTAACGATATCGGTAGAAGTTTCGAACGGGTGATATCGCCTTCGAAGACCAGACCACCGATATCGACGTGGACCGTTCGATTTTCCAGGATTTTAAAATATGGGGTCTTATTCGCCAGTATCGGCATTTGCTTATAGAGGCTGTGGAAGGAAAGATGGCAGTTTTCAAAATAGTTCCGAAGAGATGGGAGTCAATCAGAGATGTAGATTGAATATCGGACACAGGCACAGAGATTGAAGGTCTTAATATCAGAAAAAATGTCAAAGAAACAACTGAACCTAAAAAAAATAAGTAACCTACTTAAACAAAAACATAAAATATACCGGTCAAGTGCGAGTCGAACTTGCACGTAAAGGGTAACAATATTTTTAATGGGTTTTACAATCAACAGCAAAACTAAATTTGTTTTTCATAGTAAATATTATTTTAATGAAAAACAAAGTTATAGTTGCAGTTTCACGAAAAAGTCCATAATATCTCAAAAGCTAAATATCAAAAATATTATTCAAAAAAAAAAATTCGTTGAAAGCTCTTTTTGAGGTCTGCAAACCTAATTTTTTTCAAGAATTTTCCTCCTCTTACTTTAGAAATTAGGGGTGGACACAAACAATTTACTCCTAGACAAGCTCATGATCCCAAAGGCATAAGTGAAAACCAATCCATTTTCCTTGACGAGACGGATCTGAGGGTTACGTTCGGCTGTCACGTAAGTCTTGTAAGATCTGTGTATTTTTATAAGGAAAATATTTTAATAACAAAAAAGGTATTTCTTTTAAGCATTTCCTTGTCCTATTATTGCTTGACGTAAAGATGAATAACTCAATTGAGTAATATAATTTAAAAGAGTGCTTCTCCTTCAGAAAGGTGTGTAGTATTCGTAACCAGCGCGTGTATGACCAGTCTTACCGTGACGTCCAGAGTGGAAAAGGTCTTGTAAAGCTCCATCTCTTTCCCACTCTGGAATAAGATTAAAACATACTGCTTTAAGACATCATGGTAAACACCAGATGTATGGACGTATGTAAGACGATCCTAATATACGCCGTTTGTTCGTCTGAAGTTAACGAAGACGGGCCGTGAGGTCTCGCGAATTCTGAAGGCTGTTTCAATTTTATTTTAATACTAGCTTATATCCGCGGCTTCGCCATGAGTTTGGTAGTTGTCCCAAAAGATCGTACTACCGGAATGAAAAGTATCCATGAGTTCATGATTCATGATCCAGGTTATAAACTATATGTATGCCGTTCAGTAACTGTATACATCCATCCCTCCTAACATTCGCATTTATAATGGTAGTTTTAATTATAATACTAACGTAATGATATAGCTTTGCTTGCCCAGTTTAGCAGGCAGTCTCTGTGGTTCCCTCGGTGTGGGCAGATACCAGGTTACGTTGGAATACGATGCGTTATTAATGGTGATTGTACTCGCGGATACCACCGGCGCGGGGAGACGTGGGTAGTGTGCGCAGGAGCATACCCCTGCCTCACATTCTGGAATAAAACATGCTTGTTAGAAAGAAAGATAATAACAATCCAGTCTCTTCTTCATCGTTTCCTCGATGCTGGGTATCGCGACCACTAATGACACGTCTAGAAGCCATGTAATCTCCTGCAGTGTGGACCGCTTGGCTAAGGCTGGCTCCAACAGCCTTCTTGATCGCGTCCAGTTAACGTAGCATCATCAGCTTATAACATTCCTACTGCTGTGGCACAGGCCTCATCTTTGTCGGAGTTCCGTAATTCCACCACGCGGGCCAAGAGGACCTTGCATATATTTTAAATTTTTGGTTCTGAGACATGCCGGTGTACTGTGATGTTTTCCTTTACAATTCTATGAGTGTAGAGTAGTAATGATATAAATCATACAATGTTAAGTTTCTTCCCAGGTTCACAAGTACTGTATCTCCGTCTCGCATAGTGCACAGCATCATGCTGAGTGGTGGCCATTTTGCGTGAATATGGCGCATATTTTCCCCCAATTAGTTATTTTTGTGTATTATGTATTATTCCAGCAATCGACCACAATAGGGTTGGTGAAGCTCGAAAAAGTTGTGGCTCCTCAGACATCCCCCTCCGGCTCACTATGCTGAACCTGCAGAAAAGCTCCCAGCGGGTCACCAACTGCGATGGCCCACTTGGAAGACTCTAAACTGACTTCGAAGCCAGGTGGGCAGCTGCAGGTACAACTTGGTCCGGTGGGGGTATTCCGATAAAACTGAGTGCGACTGCGGAGTCGCATCCCAAACCATGGCCCACCTCCTGACCTGCTCTTTGTGCAACTCCACCTGCAGTTTAAGGGACCAAAACTATCACTTATACTGTAACTTAAACTAACTAACTTATACTATCACTTACGGGATATCTTATCTATCGCGGGTTGACTGAAGAATGTGGGTGGATGGATTCTTTTGCTACGCGCACTACTGGAACTCGACACTAAGTCACGGCAAAACACACTCAAAGTATCACCAGGTTTTGTGGTTGTGTGAATATCGGGAGCTCAAAATAATGACATTCCGTAAGTGACAGTATAAGTTTAGTTGTAAACCGTGAAAGCTTAAAACAGTGTTTAAGGGACCTGTCCGAAGCCACCACCAACGCCATCGATGTGGCAGAGTTCTGGTCGAAATAAATTGAATTAAATAATCATGGGAATCAACGCCACGAAGAAGAAGAAGTGTGTTTAATAACATGTTCTTTATACAGCGTGTACCAGAAAGATGTGGTCATATTTTGAGAGTTTGATTCGTTCCCATTCCCATCCAACAGTTGTTCACTTTTTGCATACGACCAACACCGTCATCGCGAAATTATTATCAGCTGTTCTATACATTTGGGTCGAGTAGTTATGCAAGCTTTGAATCATCTGATTATTTTTTCGCGATTACGATTTCATGCAGAAAATTGTAGTATAATTGTAGTATAGTCTGAATCACACCCTAAAATATAACCTCGATTTTCTGAAACACGCAGTATTTTGTTTTCCTTTATTTAAACTGCGGTAATAATATAAACTTACCACCCAGCTCCTTGGTTAGATTAGCAGTGGTGTAACCGTCCCAGGGATCAGCGGCCAGTTTTACCAAGTACGCGCATCCAGGACGAATAGCGCACCCGCCAACTACGGTGTTCCAACTCGGAGGGATTAATACCCACGTCATATTCTGTGGGTTAGAATAGAATAGAATAGAATAATATTTATTTGCTTAAAAACATGGTATAAAAAGATGGTAAAATACAAAAAAGAAAGAGCATACATGTTTTTGCTTAACAGTAATAAGCATGCAAAACTTTCCAGAGAATATTTAACAACAACAACACAGAACAAGAACAAGAACAAGAACGAACAAGAACAAGAGAACAAGAACAAGTATAGAACAAGAACAAGTGAACAGTGAACAGTGTGTTATAGAACAAGTATGTTATAGACGACTTTTGGTAGGATATACCAAACATGAAAGAAGGCAGAAAACTAGTTAAGGGGGAAGCGCAAGAATAGGCCGCGAAATTGAAATTTTCTTAGGTTTCTTATCAATTTGTCAGTCAGTGTCAAGCTGTGTGTTGAACAAAATACGATTCGCGGCCATAATACCACCGCCGTATATATTTACAGAATTTAAATCATCAATACAACCTGACACATCTGACCTACCTAACATATCTATCCAAATCCGGTGTCGCAGTCCGTACCGCTCATTTTGACCGCAACTGTATTGCAACTAAACCGAGAACAGCTATTCTTGAATGTTCAATGAGTCGCCTAATTAGTCAGAAAGTTGAAGCTAGCTGCCCGTTTCAAAGCGTCGGTCTTCATGGAGAAGAAAGGGCACATACCGAGCGGACCTTGCTTCAGTTTAGGACTTTAATGCGTTGTTTTTAATCACAGATTTTAATGAACTTTGCCATCGACAATGAAACCTTCTTGATATAAGCTCGAAATTAAAGGAAATTCCGACGAAATGATGAATAACGACCTTGTGCTCTTATTGTCTTCAATCATCACTATCTCCTAACGTATTTCTATTCTGGAAAGAACAAAATCAAACGGTATGCTGCTGACTCACCTTTTCAATAGCTGTATAGCATATGTCTGACTTGCAGTCGGTAGTATCAGTCACACTCATCACCTCTACGGAATATCCGTTTGCAGGAACACCTGTAACAAAGAAAAAATATTCTAGGTATCAAAGGAGCCTAGAGAAAGTGGCGTCGTATCAATTTTACATAACATACCATCACGTCTGCAATCCCCGAAGGATTAGATAGAAGTGTACCTAAGTACCTAATAGTATACTTACGGTTGACTTTTAGTTTTCAACTTATTCATCATCATCATCATCATCATTTTCCTGCCCTTATCCCATGTCACTTGAGGTCGGCGCAACACGTTTTTTTATTCAATCTCCTCTGTCAACCGTCACGCTATCATTTACTCCTTTAAGTTTCATATCATTCCTCACACAATCCATCCATCGTTTCTTTGGTCTTCCTCTCCCTCTCCATCCATCAACGTTTATATTCATCACTCTTTTAGTCACATGCAATTCGTCCCTCCTCATCACATGTCCATACCAAGACAGTCGATTGCCTTTCAACTTTATTTTTTAATTTCATACATTCTCACTGTCCTGCCAGTTAGTACTTTCACAGTTGTACTACCTCTGTACAATTGCAGCCCGATAGCAAACCTATTGTACCGAGAATAAAGATCACTTTAATTATGACAGACTTGTCAGTGGCAGTAACCTTAAATCAAAAGAAACCTTATTGTAACGAAATAAAGTTCACTGTAATTTTAACAGTGATGCAAAATCAGACTGTATAACTCTGTTTGGTATAAACGCGGCCTCTGTAACATTATTTTGTGTTATAAAAATCGTGTTATTGAGACCCTTCGCCACTGTAAGAGGCGTTAAGGTTATCCTACTAGTTAATAGTGACTGTTAGGCCCTGATTACAAGAACGTGTGAGCTTCAAAAGTCAGTCTGCCTAGCCTTTTTCTCAAACTCTTAGACAGACACTCAATAATTATGTAAATGGCTGGTGAAAAACTGACGATGTTCTTTTTCTAAATTTGACAGCCCTATACCGTTTGCTGAACTACGAATGACGTACACAACCACTAAATGATTTACAAGAATGAAGTTTACGTCGAAAACTGTTCAGAAGATGCACGCAACACATAATTTATATGTTTTGACGATAGATTTGACTATACATACCTACCTACTAGATGTAGAGAACGTGTTATATGAAGCATTGTGAAAGAGAAGACGGGTGATCTCGGAATTTCGTTTCAAATTATCATCAATAGCTTTTTCATTTTCTTTGAAGATTTCTTTTCGTGGCTTTTTATGCATTTGAGGACTTTGATGTCTTTTGGAGATGACTATTTAAGCTTGTCCTAAAGCTAAGTCATTTTTAACCGCAGCTCAGCAGTGGCGGGAGGCTGAGTTGATTGACTATGTTGCAGCTTTAACCTTATTGAGTACTTCAACAACTGCCTCGTGGTCTAGTGGTTGCAAACGGGACTGCTAAGCAAGAGTCCTGGGTTTGATTCCCAGGTCGGGCAAAGTGTTTCTGAGTTTTTCCATTAGGAATTTCTCAGTAGTAGCCACGGAGTCTGGATTAGTGCCCGGTTGATGGCAATAGGCTCGCCCCCTATTACATAAGATGTACTATTAGGTATTCCTCTGCCTAACCTTTCGGGGATTACAGATGTGATGTTATGTTATGTGTAAACTTATTTTTATTATTTTTGTTAACTGAGATATACGATGCACCGATCCCAACTAATAATTGGAAAACGACAGGATGGATGACAACAATTAACACCAGCCATTTGATTTTCAAAAATTGTCCACGTTCTCTGCACTTGTCCAATCTTGTTTAGGCGGGAAAAACCTAGTATCAATCGATTGTAGCAATGACATTGGAAAGGCTTACCAATCGGGTGGAAGCTAAACTCATATTTAGATTAGGAGTTGATACGCAGAAGTGCTCGATTATCTACCGAAATAATGTCAAATTGGAAAAGATAAAACATTCTTTGTACACATACTGTAATTGCAAAACAATGATAAGAGATATATTTCATATTTTCATCATCGTCGATAATAATCGGTCGATATGAACTTACGTGTTTATGTACGCATCCCATAGCACATGGACTTTGTGTTTCGCCATTTTGCACAACTAAAGCACGAAACCCTCTGCGACCGGGACACAATTACTGTAACACCTGCGGGATGTTTTTTCTTTCAAGAATTAACATTGCGTTCAAAAGAATCATCAGTTTCAAGTATCACCTTAAGTTAACCAAATTACGGAATAATTGAATAGGTATCCAACAGATTTCGACGGCGCGGTTGGTGCTGGCTGAGCGATTGGCTGCTACGCTGCGTGTCGCGGTTTCGATCCCCGCACGGAACAAATACTTGCATGATCTACAGGTAGTTGTTCCGGGTCTGGCTGTTTGTGTATGTGAGTTTTAAATGTTTGTAAACGCACCCACGATACTGGAGAAATTCCTAGTGTGGGGCAAGGTTTTAAAAAAAAAAATACTGTTTATAAAAATAATGGGTGTAAAAAGGCCCTGAACGAAACCGAAGCCATTGCGATATTTTTTTGTTCTGGAGTCCAGAACAAAAAAATCCAGAATCTGGACCATACTTGGGAATCCTCTAGTCACGGAAATATTGGGGGTCAAAGGTCCAAACAAAAAATGTAATCACTTTACTTTAAAAACCTCCATGAACCCATCCATCAGCACAATGTTTTGAGTATGTTACTTTAAGTCCTACCGTAAACGGCACCCCCCAAAAAAGGCGTTTCCCTTCAATGAGTTTTGCGTACTTAATTTCCAAGATTTACCTTTACATGACCAAATTACGGAATTATTAGGAATATTTATTCAACGCGTTTGAAGAGATCAAATAAATTTGTTGATTCCGTAAAGCTAACCTTCCTATAGACTTATTTACATACATTACTGTTAGTGGTCATTATCATCTTTTCAGGAATTCGACACCTAATTATCCAAACATTTATAATTAACAAACAAATATTCTGAACAATAATTCAGCAAAGTTAAAAGGGACTGGGCGGGTAACATTTCCAAGATGGGTCAGAATCGTCACACAGTGGGTGCCTGAAAACGGTTGACGTCACCGAGAGAGGCTGACAGGCCCAAGAAACGCGTGACGATTCGGACTCGTTCCTGATTGACTGGCCACAGGAGGTCAAACACCGCGAGAGTTCAAAAGAATGGTCCTAGGCTTGCCCAGCATTGGGACAGAATAGTCTAAACAAAAAAACAACAGTAACAAAACATTACCCCGAGTCTCAATAGCACGCGAATACGCAAGGTAATTACCACCAGAACAACACTATCTTCATTCGCCTCTGTGGCATCAACACAATGCATTAGCGAATCACAATCAGTTAAAATTCGCAAACGATTGGTATGTTCCCTCTTTCAACATTAGTCAATAATAGCTGGAACTTCCGCTACGATTCTGTCTGTTTGTGTTACGTTTCATTCACGTGTTCTGCAACCGATTGTTGGCTGATTGACGTAGTAATAAATAGTGCTGGAATGAATATAGGTCGGTCTTCTTTTCTCGTATTGAACTGTGCAAAAATAGGTCATCAATACTCGTGGTACGGTAGGCTCCAAATCTTTGGTGACAAAACCAGTATGAGCTTGCGTCTTATTCTATGGAAACTCTGTACTGCTAGGCTAGCTTAAGACCCGGACTCCAAAAAAGCAGAGTGAAAGTGCAAGATTCAACCAATCACAGGTGAGACGAGAGACGTGATGTAGATTTGAACGAATGTGATTGGTCAGTTTCCGCACGTCTCCTCTCCGCTGCGCTTGTCTCCGCTTTGGTGGACTCCGGGTCTAAGGCATAAGGTCAAAGTTTTACCACTGAGAAGCGGCTTGCTGACGAAAAGTGGAGATCGGAAACAGTTTTGGTCAATGTTTGTCTAATAATTAGATAACATTAGCTTGAAAAGCTTTCCATGCTTCAACGACTTTCAGCAAGATCGACATACCTAAGCTTTTTAGGGTCGTGGGGCTCAGTAGTTTTTTTTAGACTGTTCTGTTTCACTGCTAGGCAAAAGCCTTATTCTATTCCTTTCCAAATCTCCCGGAGTTTCGCCTTCTCCGGAAATTCAGTCAGCAACGAGTCCAAATTGTCACGCCAGTGTTTCTTTTGCCTGCCTCGGTGACAACAATCGTCTTCAGGCACTCACTGTACTCAATATACTTATGACTTTTTTAATGCTCTCGTCGTATAGATCTGTAATACGTGCCATTCAGAGTATATCGGGTGTAAGGAGAGATAAAAATATGTCCCTCACAGTATATCGGGAAGGGTAGGTGGTACTTCATAAGCGTAGGAGGACCATAATATGTAACTAACGACGTGTAAACATTGATAAGCAACACACTCCGTCCGAGTACCAACATCCCGATTACGTGCGTGCAAGGCGCGGGCGTTTGTTTACTATACGTAATACTTTTGCGTCCTAATCACTTTCGTACGTCGGATGTCTTTCGCACCATCTGGGGAACTTCAATGGCAGAATAACGATTATTATACAGTTGCTGATGTTTGTTTGGACCTAAAGATATTTATATTTATTTACAACAGTCAGTCGGGACAAAGTCAACAACATCGTAGATAGCCTACTTATACTTGTTAACCAGCTGGGTGCAATCGGTTCCAGTTTAGTGTAACATGCTAAACTTGACGCTTGTGTTATTTAGCTATTTAGCCTCATTGAGACATGACGAGATCACAGTTGACCCTTAACGAAGCCAAAAGGCATTTGTTCTCCTCGGCATTGCGATATTTTTTTATTCGGGACCATACCTGCGAACTTTCTAGTTACGGAGATATTGGAGATCAAAAGTTCAATTTTCTCAAAAGTGTTTTTTATACAAATTTTCAATGTAAGTACTTTACTTTAAATACCTCCATGACCCTTGGTATTATTCAATACAAGAAATCAGCATAATGTTTTGAGTGCGTTACTGTAAGTCCTACCGTAAACGTGATTTTTCACCCCGCCCAAAAAAAAGGCGTTTCACTCCAATGAGTTTTGCGTACTTCATTTCATGTACATACTGCTTGGTTGACGGCTTCGTGAACAGTCCGTTTACACCATCTTTAATCTCTTTGAATGGACCACAATATTATGACATTTAAGGTTCAACAGATTTGAACCGTCCCTACAAGTGCTCTAGCCGTCTGGTCAATTTGTCGCAAAAGGAAATGAAAATCTTGAAAAGGAAATTAGTATTTGAAGATGATGTCGTCTGCGATTTAAAACAAAAGATATCTAGACTTTAAATGGGACTTAAATAAAATGAAATGAAGGAAATTGCAGAGCTCGGTTATTGCTTATTTCTTTTTAAATGCACGTGGACTTCGAAGCGATTTTACCATCACTTATTGCTGAAGATTCATACGTACCTAAGATATTGTTCAAAAACTCTTGAGATTTTGACATGTCACCACAGAACATGCCACCCATGTCTAAAGGGGTCAGGTCGCTAGTTCTCTGTATAAAAATAAAAGCCTTACCCGAAGGAGGGAGCCATGACACGTTAAGCTGGAGTTCATGGTCGGATTTTTCCAGCGGTAGAGCGAAGGCACTCAGATTAGTCGGTACACCTGCATGCTTCACCTTTACAACTGGAGGCTTTGAGTCCTTGCTTTGAGCCTGCAACAAATGGGGTCATGTTAGAAAAGGATAGTAGAGAGAGAGAAAAAATGTTAATCCTGACAGTGATGCAGAATCAGAGGTACTACCGCGCTCACTGATGGTCGACCACTTTCAACCTTATAACTTAGGGCATAGGATGAAAAGTTGCAGATCCTCAGTGAATTCGGTAATACTACAATAACTGCGAAAGGACTACATGGAATATTTGTAGAAGAAAGAGAGACCGAGAGCACTATTTGGCAGATAAGCGCAAAATTATTATCATCTAGCACTCTGCTGTCCACCAGTCTTACCAAGGGGTATCGTATTACCCAGTACTAACTGGGTTTTAGATTTCAGATAGGCAGTCGCTCCATGTAAAACTCCGGTAAGACTGGAAGCCGACCCCAACATATGTAGTTGGGAAAAATCTAGCCACATGATGATGACTCTGTCAGTCAGGAAGTGTGAATTCTTTTGTTTACTGCTTCTTAGTTATACAAACGCATATCAAACAAGGCGGTACTTGGGGGAGGTGTATGTCCAGCAGTGGACGTCTTTCGGCTGAAATGATGATGATGATGATATCAAACAAGCATAAACACATAAAACAGATAACTTGGACGTCGAGAAAACCCCTGTAAATTAATTCGTATAGGGCGAAGGAGTGAGTTGGGTGTTCGTTCTTTTCTTTACTTCAGCAAAAGTATTTACAAGGTTTTTGGTTGAACGAAGCACATAGTTTAAGTACCCATGAAAACGCAAAAAAGAGTTGGACTCGCGCACCGAAAGGTTCCGTACAAACTTGTAGGTAATTTGTTATTAAACTACATATTTACGGTTTCTAGAATGTTATCTTTACATGTAACTTTGACGTTCTAAAAATGCTGATTTTCAACATAATTTCAAGATATTGCTTCTAGTCAAACTGTATAATTCTATGGCACACAGGAAGCACCCTGTCGGTTTCGATTCCCTTATGATCGTAAAATATGCGACATGAACGTTAATATGTCTTGATCGCGTTTTCTTGAAAGTTTTTCACAGCCGAAAGAGACCGTAGACCCGTGTAATGATACCTTTACGCGTTCCTGAGAATAATGGAATTGCAAACAGACAGACAGTCAGGCACGGACAACAAAGTCATCCTATAAGGCTTCTTTTTTTCTTTGGAGGTACGGTACCCTAAAAATCAGTACGGAACTACAGAACATTTATTTTAAAAGTCGCTTATTTAAGGTATTTAAGGTCTAACCTAACAACACCTTGTATACACTTTTGTGAACTGTACAGTCATGCAAATGCACTAACTAGAAACAAGTCTATTATAATTTGTAAGCAACAATTTATAGACACAAAGATTTATTTCCTGACGCTACTATTTAGACTAAACAGAACATAACAATATTTCTATCATTCGTTGGTATTGAGAATCCAGAAATACTTTATTAAACTGTTATTTTTATTGAAACTAAGAAATATCGGGGTATACATGGTCACGGTCAGATAAAAATAAGTATTGCGTAGGAGAGAAATTTGGTAGAAGCTGGGGAATTTATTCCGCTTCTTCTTCCCCGCAGAGAACATTAGAAAGTAGTCACTGAGATGGGGGACTGTTATAATGTAACTATGAAGTTCTAAAAATGCTGATTTTCAACATAATTTCATTTTCGATGCCGTTGGGTAGGCTTCCAGTCTAAAGGAAGCCTACCCAAGCGAGGTGAGCTTATCATCATCATTCTCTTGCCCTTGTCCCAATTTATTTGGTGTCGGCGCTGCATGTCTTCTTCTTCCATACTTCTCTATTTCTCGTCATCTTAGCAGTCCCCTCCCCTTCTAGCCATAATATTCTTCACACAGTCCAGCCATCGCTTCTTTGGTCTTCCTCAACTCTTACAGCCAAAATATTCATACCCAAAACTTTCCTCACGACATTTTCCTCATTCCTCCGCATCGCATGTCCATACCACGATAACCGATTACCGATGCAGCTTAATACTAGTATTTTACATAGACCGACTGCCTATTTGACATTGAAATCCAGTATCTGGGTAATACGATTTCATTTGGTAAGACTGGTTGCCAGACTTACGGGGTTTAACTACTCGTAACGACTATCAAAGATTTATTCGTCCTTATACGCCATTTTTTTATAATTTGTTAGCTTTGAACATCGCCACTTCCACCGCGTCGTCGGCGGCAGCGCAAAGGTTACTTCGTCTGCATGTTTTTGGGCTAAGAGGACAGGATAGGAGGTGCAGTATAGTCTGTGACGCAGCTCCACTACCACACCCCGCTACTGTTTCCCTGACTATTTTTGAAAAAAAACTTTAAATTATGTATTAATTTAGTTTTGTGTAAACATACAGTCAATGTTGGGCAAAGGTGTTCCCCACAGAGTAACGGATCGCCGTGTCACGCGTCGGTTTGAGACGGCAGAACTAATAGAATTCGTGTCGCTGAATGTGCCAAAAACATCTGTCGAGTTTCCCTAACTAATTTAATTTGCCCCGTATAATATTCTCGTACATAATTACGTTAGAGGCATCAAATAAGAAACAAGTTTTCTGTAAAAGTTATGATGAATTCATTACTTTTGTTAATGAAGTAGTAAAAAAAAAAGTATCTAATGCTTTTTGAATTATTATTATTCTTTATTGCACACAAAATAACAAATATACATACAAATTGCAATAATATAGCTCACGTACAATGGCGAGCTTAACCCAGAATTGGGTTTTCTTACAGCAAACTTAATTTTGACTGATGAAGATGATACAAAAGGCTTTTTTATTTCAAGATCCATATATCTAAACAAGATTTAAGAAGACTATGCGAAAAGCAACAATGATCGTAACAAAACCATTATAAGCTGGGCTCTTATGCTATTGAAACTACGTACTACGGCAGGCCAGTGCTACCACCGTCGACGTTCAGACGACTTTACACAGATAGGTTAGGTTCAAGGCCATCCGTGTTTTTGTTTTGTTAAGACAAGTGGAAACTCGGGAACGACCGAAATTCGCAGAAGAGAACTCGGAACTTTAGTATTTCTGAGAAAAATAATTACTACAGAAATAACAAGAAAAAACAATCCAGGTGCTTTTCTTTTGAAAACCAGACAAAATGCGTTACACTTGACCTTCTTAGCAATTTATAGGAGAGTTGCACACGAGCCGGCGCCCGCGGTGATTTAGATGCAAGAAAGATTGCGTTTTATTTGTTAGTGGTGAGCTGTAAGTGGTCCTATTTAATCTGCAGTAGTATATTGTAAATTGTATGACTTCATGAATGAATTGGTAATAGTATTTCATCAGTCTTCTTCTTGCGTATCGATAGCATCATGTACGTCTTATCAAATTATTAGGACCTAGTCTGTGGCCACGTTAATTGCGGCGTGAGTGAGACACTTTGGACACTCCAGCAATTGGGCCATAATCTGGACGGCAGCACCAAAGCACTGAGTGTCGAATGGATCTTTCAACATTTGACATACACAAACAACACACATTTACATTTAACACACACACACACACTCGTTTTACATTTTTTTATTTAATTAAGTTTTTTTTTTACATTGTGGTTTGAGATGTTTTATGCTTGAAGATAATATATAGGAAATTTTACTGTAGCACATTACTTTTAAGTCCGAGGCCTGAGGACATTAATTGAGGGTTGTGAATTATGTGTGGTTAATGTTGTGTGTCGTGTGTTGTTAATTATAATTTAGTTTGTGTTTACAAAGTTTCAACTTTATATTTTATTTCTTTTCCAAAAATTATGATATGATTTTTAAATAACTTTCAACAACGAAACAGTTTGTCGTTACAGTGGCTGCTTCATTACGTGTCACTGGTTCTAATCCCGCACGGAACAAACATTAGTATGGCCTACAGGTAATTGTTCCGGGTCTGGATGTGTGTGTGTGAGTTTAAATGTTTGTAAACGCACCCACGATACAGGAGAAATTCCTAGTGTGGGGCAATGTTTTCATATAAAAAAAACAAACCAATTTGTTAAATGGAAAAAAATGTGATTTGTTTAGAATTTTGTAAGTAAGCCTACAAATTCACAATTTGGCATCCACAGGTAAGTTTTCGGGTCCATTTGTTTACAGAACGTAGAAATAGGAAATATCTCACTCTTCAATTGTTTGATCCTATATTTAGTTCAAACGTGTAGGTATTTGCAATAAAAATATATTGTACATAGTTTAGACTGACGTTGAAGTGTTTTGAAATGTCGAGAGGAGGAGAAAAATGTTGATTAATGAAACGTTTATTTGTACAAGATCAGCTGAACTGTTCAATCTGGCTTTTGAAGTGAGAATGTATTTTTTACCTTGCTGTAATTTATGGTACACTTGAGAGCAGAGGAGAAAAGGAAAGCTCCTAGGTCAGAAACAGCCTTGAACCTTGTCACACATTTATGACATATCTTTTCCTGCCAGTTTTTCCCGTAGTGTTAAGCAGAAATGTACCGATCTTCTTTTTCTTTATTGTGTGGTTAGTGCCTAACCTGGTGTCAGAGTTTTTATGCCGCCCAAAGGCCTCTGACTTGGCTTTTCATGCCGTCGAAAATATTTCTCAGGCATGCTGGTTTCCTCACGGTGATTTCTTCACCGAAGCAAGTGATAATTATACAATACCGATAGTAAACCCACATTTTGTAAGTTATATTTAGTTTCCATGTAACAGGGGGCATTCAAAATCGGGGTCAGATAAAAACTCCGGGCGACTACTAAAAAAAATCTGTAAGTACGAAAAATTACATTTTGGTCGACCTGGGAATCGAACGTCGACCTATGCTTAGCTAACTTTTGCTTTTCCTGCATGTGCATATTTTTGCGACCAGGGCCTGCAAATTGCAAAACGTAAGAAAATTTTGTTTTGCGGGCTACCCTGGAGCTTCCACCTTAACATTTTATTTAAATATATAATGTATGTACAACGAAATACAGTTTACAATCATATCATGATTGATAGCTAAGATAAAAATAAACGAACGCCAGTCGGCGCCAAAATATTTGGCGTATCCAAACATTGTTACTACACGTCTTATGTAATAGCTATTTACTGAATGATTGAGATAAATGAGCAAATGGATTTGATTTATTTTAGGTCGGGTTAATTCTACTATCGATGTGTGAATGAGGTTAAAAACCATCAATAATAATATAGTTACTTAGCACACGAGGTTGTCGACATGTGGAATGTGAACTCGGCCATCTTTGTGCCTATTGTCGTGACGGCCAATGGCATTATGGCCAAGAGCCTCGACGACCATCTTTCAAGGCTCTCTTTAGGCGGTTGGATCAAGGGCCTGATTCAGAAGGCTCCTCGATACGGCTCGCATTGTGAGGAGGTTCCTGTCTCTGGAGCCCTAACCACCGGTAGCTTGGACCTTGCTCCCGACACCGGCGGACCGCTATTTTTTATATTTTTAAATGTTTTTTATGTTTTTTTTTAAGAAATAAATGAATAAAATATATAATTAAAGGTTATGCTTTCATTAACTCACGATTTTTTCCAATAGGGACCAGAATTATTCAAATACACATAACATCACGCCTGTAATCCTCGACGGGTTAGGCAGAGGTGTACCTAATAGTAGACCCTCATTTCGCCAGTTATGTTTAAGTCCCATGTTATAGGGAGCGAGCCTATTGCCATCAACCGGGCACAAATCCAGACTCCGTGTCCTTTACTGAGAAACTGAGCTCAATCGGAAACTGGGAAGTGGAACAAATTTAACTTTTAGGTAAAGCTAATAACAGAATGCTAAAAATTGATTAATTTATTTTTAAACTGCATTTTACAATTGCTTATCAGTATAATACAGCCATCATCCCCAGTATCTTCCGATAAGTGGAAATAACCGGAACATGATGGATTACCGTCAAATTACCCACCTGATGGTACTCGGCTATTGATTAGCAGCCGTGACTGATAACAGAGCATTATTAGTTAGATATACGATTGGATGACATCATCCATGGTGAGGTGGTCTCAGGGGAAATTGAGGAAAAATGATGATGATGATGATGATGATGCCATGTAGCCGATTTCGGCCACAGCGACTACATTCGATGGCTTTCTAGGGAGGTTGTTGAGAGCTTTGGTGTGCTGCTCTATCATGTGCTCTCAAGTGGCTAGCATACCCAAGTTTGGCCGAAAAACTCCGAGCACAAAGCGGACATTTCAGAACACCATTGACGAAATTGTAGGGTATAGCTGCAGGTGGCCTAGTTTTAAGGTTATCACGCTTTAAATCTAGCTGCGACCTTCTTCTCTCTTCGAAGGCGTTGACCTGCCGATGCACACGACAAAATAAAATAATAAATAACAATTGATTCATAGCAAAAAGCTGAGAAAAGTTTCAAAGGGATACGCTGTTTTTCCGATTCACGTTGCTAGTTTTTTCCTTCTATCTTTACTGGTGGTCCAAATAGTTGTTTTTTTTTTATTAAAAAATATATATATATACATATTTCTTACTAGCTGTTGCCCGCGACCTTCGTCCGCGTAAAATTTTATGGCCTATAACCTTCCTCGATAAATGGGCTATCCAACACTAAAATAATTTTTCAAATCGAACCAGTAGTTCCTGAGATTAGCGCGTTCAAGCAAACAAACAAACAAACAAACAAACAAACAAACTCTTCAGCTTTATAAAATTAGTAAAGATTATTGTATTTCGGGGGCTTGTAGTTAAATAACATACCTAACATCTAGCATAGTAAGAGGTCTTGAGTTCGATTCTCGGGTTGGATATAGTGTTATTGGGTTTTTCCTTTCTCAGTAGCATCCACGGAGTCTGGATTTGTGCCCGGTAAATGGCAATAGGCTGGCCCCCTATAACATGGGACTTATACATAACGTGCGAAATGTAGGTCTACTTTTAGGTACACCTCTGCCTAACCTTTCAGGGATTACAGGCGTGATGTTATGTTATGTTGTTGAAAACAAGTATCACAAATAATTGCCAATGAGTGAAAAGGCGGGCTTCAGTTTGATAATTGGGACTGTTAGACAAGTGTTTCATCATCATCTGCCTAGCCTTTTCCCAACTATATTGGGGTCGGCTTCCAGTCTAACCTGATGCAGTGGAATCCCAGTATTTTACATGGAGCGACTGCCTGTCTCACCTCCACAACCAATTAGTACTGGGTAATACCATACCCCTTGCTTGGTAAGACTGGTTGTCAGAATTAGGCAAGACAAGACAAGACAAGTAGACAAGTGTTTATTCCGATTTAAATTCTGACCTAAGAGGTCAGAGTTTAAGCCTTATGCCTTGAGTTATAAGGTTGAAAACTGGTCAACCCGTCAGTGAGTCTGGTAATACCAGCACTAATACTTACTAATTTAAAAAAAACTCTCATATCCGTTTTATAGCAAACTGAATTACTTTCACCGCAGTCTCTTTGACGAAAGTAATAAAGACAATGAAATTATAAGAAAACTCCGCTTCAATCAACAGAAAATTTAAAACAGTGTTATTGAAGGTAATTCTATCACGACACCAAAGAGAATTTTGGACCAGAGTCACGGACACCGAATAACACACACAAAAAAGATAGCCTAGCTTTTCCCAACTAAGTTATGTGGTTCCAGTCTAGTTGAATACCAGTACCTACTATCAAAGATCTACAAATGACAGCGGTCCAACTACTGTGCATCCTGAGACACAAAAAAAAAAAAAAAAAAAGTTCGCAAGGATAATTCGGTATCTACAAGGTGTAAACGGACCCTTCACGAAGCCGGCAACCAAGCATTCTACATCAAACTAAGTAACTATACGCAATAATTATTGCTGGAAAATTTGTTTTTTCAGTGAAAAATCACAATTTACGATAGGATACAATATAACGCACTGAAAACTGACGATGGATGCATTGAATGGTACGGGGGTCGTGGAGATATTGCAAGTAAAGTTATATCGCAAGTCAAATCAACCAGCCAACTTAAAAAGGTTCTTAAAAAACACTACCTCTCATTGTGTCCATAGCTAATTTTGCATCTGTTATGTATGGGTGTAAAATGTGAGAATGTAATCTGTAAATTAATTTTCTTTTTTAATACTTTATTTTAGTTATTTTATAAAAAAATCGAAGTTTGTTTAAATTGTTATTGTGAAACGAGAACAACTGCCGACAAACTGTCTTTGCAGATTGGCAGATTTTTTATGTTACTGTTTTACAGATTATGAATAAATTAAAAAAAAAAAAACATTAAAAATTTGCATTTAAAAAATAAATTTTGGGAAAAAGTTGGAACTTTGACCCCCAATATCTCCGTAGCTAGAAGGTTCCCAGGTATGGTCTGACAAAAAAAAACGCAATGACGATGACGTAGAGAAAAAAATCCTTTCGACTTCGTTAAGGATATTTTAAACCCATTATATTCGCAACATTACTTAACGAATGATGGTTTAACATGAAGGAAAAATTCAGGTAAAACTCCAAGCAAAAAGATAGCACAGAATTATCTTTTCAATCTTTTTGTTAAGGTACTAAATGGATATTTCTAAGAAAATAGGAAATTGAAAAAGAACAACCTTTGTAAATTAATCTATCTTAGTTAAACTTTGTTTAGCCAGTGGCCCGCTTTCATTTAACTATCGGTTATATCTTGATTTAAACAGGACAAATAACAGCTGGAGGATTAAACAAAAAACCATTTACGTATAGAAGGTCTATCCATTGAAAAACGTCGTTATACTATAAATACAAGATGTGGACAAAAGTGGCCCATAACTCATGAACATTTATCCTTTGAGTTCCAGTTTATGTCAAGCCAAGTTGTCGAGACAAAATCTTACTATTCTACTACTATTTTAAATAACAAAGTTTGTAAGGATGGATCGATGGATGGATGTTTGTTACTCTTTCACACAAAAACTATAGAACAGATTTGGATGAAATTTGGCACACATATAATTTATAACCCGGATTAACACATGATGGCACGATCCCTCAGGATTATAATCGAACTCCAACACCACCACTAAGTAAAATAATTTTATGATATGTGGTGCTCAGCTAGTCCTAATCCTATTTATAATATTAGTTAGGAAGTTAATATTAGTAATATTAACTTCCTAACTAATATTATAAATGCGAAAGTAAGTTTGTTTGTTACCTTTTCACGCCTAAACTACTGAACAGATCATCCTAAAATTTTGCATATACGTTGTCAGGTGTACAGAAACGGACATAGGGTACCTTTTATCCCGAAAAAAAGTACCGTTCCTGAGGAAAACAACAGTAACGTTCTTATGATAATAGATGGCGCTATGTGTCTTTCGAATCATGATTGAATTATGTTATTACAGAAACTTTAGTAATGTGTTAAGAGTTTAATTGTCAAATTCTAAATTAACGCGAGCGAAGCCGCGGGCAAAAGATATTAAATAATAATTATATGATGTGGTGGTGTTCTAGTTAGCCTACAATGCAGAGCAGGGTGAATGGAGCCAACCTGTAGCTCCTCAACGAAAGGCCACTTGTTGCTGACACATTATTTCATTTTGGTGAAAATGTCCACGCAATGAGGATTGGAAATAAACGGTGGCCTTAATGGTGATGTCCTTTAAAAAGGTCAGTTGATGATGAGATGTATGTAAGGCTCGTAGCCGATGGCGTTCTGTAGTTTCTGCCTACCCCTATAGGAAAAGGCATGAGTTTATACTTTATGTTAACAAAGAATACAAAACGAAATTATTTAAGTACTATTTCGCCACCACTATCTATCTATATGCAACAAAAAATTATATGAAAAAACTAAACTACTAAATCTCACACAACTTTACACACTTTAGGTACACCTGCATTCTCATAAAAAATCACCACAAATTCCGTACATATAATCAAACATACAACTTCATAAAAAAACAATAACATACAACACAAGAAATTAAAACAAATTTCAACCAATTCCAACTACTCACTGCACGACTACACGTGCACGGACCAATCACGGTAAAAAAAAAAACAGTATAAGTGGAGGGAGCACAACAGTTCAATGATTTCCCAGAAGATATAAAGAAGTGTGATAATATTAACATACATAAGAGTAAAAAACATGTATGTACCCTATAACCTCGCCATCGCCCCAGAGGCAGATATTACATAATTATGAAGAAGTAACTATGTATCTCATTATAAGTGAACTGTATTTAAAAGTTCCTATGGGAAATAAATATCTTTAAACCTATTCAATTAATCAGTAATACTGGTAAAACTTAACCTACTTAATAATTTACGACATAATCTGCCGACAGCGATACGGAGAAATATAAACTTGAAGCTCGCTTTTAGTGTAACATAATAAATAAAGCCAGCTGTAAGCCCTATCTTGAATAACAGAGTGGTAGTCTTAAGCCAAAAACTTAGGCCTTTGTAATTACTCAGTTTACCAGTCTCTAAACCAAAATCTCAGGATCCTGATGCTAACAAGAGATCTTAATTATTCACATAATATCTTATTAATCATAACATAAAGTTGAGCGTGCAAACGAGAACCACTCACATGCTCTTGATAAGGACTAGCATGAAGGCGTAGTGTAAACACAACGATTTCTGAATCGATAATAAACAAGACAACAACAACAACAACAACAACAACAACAACATCATCATCATCATTATTCGACAACATTATTTTTAGTATATGCAAAACCTGAATATAGTTTGTTCAGAATAAGTAACTGAATCGATTCCAATAATTTTTAAAACATGTTATATTTTGTCCCAAAAATATTTAAAAAAGTTACAAGTTGAACACCGAGCGACATTAAGTACATATCGCAATAATTTAGGTATCTATTGCCAAATTATTATTATCAATGAGCTCAAGACGACGATAGAGGCCTGCCCGCGGGCGCGCTGCGTTGTGACCACGTTTTAGTGCGGACAACCAGGTAACAGAACAAGCTTATAACTTTGTGATTTTTCATGATACAGTTTTGAAATTTTGTACATAGATTTTTTACATAAAAATACTTGAGACGTGTTTCAGGTTTCGCATATACTAAAACTAATGTTGTATTAAAAATAACCAAAACAGCACAAATAAGCCCGCTTTCCCACAAATCATTTAATAAATAAACCACCAATAAAACATTACATTTAGCACTAAATGTATTAATTATGGTGAGCAGCGGTGGCCCAGTGGTGGCGGTCCCGACTTACGAGCAGTAAGTCGTGGGTTCGAACCCAGCCAGGCGCATTACTTTGTGTAATTTATTTCATCACCACTGCTCTCAAAACGGTGAAGGAAAACATCGTGAGGAAACCGGCATGTCCTAGAACCAAAAATTCGAAGACATGTGACATCTACCAACCCGCACTGGGCCCGCGTGGTGGATTATAGCCCATTCCCTCTCTTAGAGAGGAGGCCTGTGTCCCATCAGTGGGAACATTATAGGCTGATTATGCTATGCTATGTATTAATTATTGGTGGTGCCTGAGATCCTTAGTACGTATCAAATATTATATAATAGGTCTTTAACTATGAAATTGCCGTTTTTTTCTCACATTTTGTTCTGTTTGTTACTTTGACGTATAGTTATATTTTTCCTAAATCCATTTTTATTGGATTAATTGTATAATTACGTACCTTTTAGAGTTTAAAAACCGTACTAGTAGTTACATATTACCTCATAGGGCAGTGTATCAAAACACCTGTTTCAATGTGCCGTCGGTTTCACTACTTCAAGTAGGTATATTTTATAGACTGTGTTTTAAGAATTTAAGATACGCAGTGCAGCGCTGCTTTTTTCACTCTAACTATAGTTTGCAATTGCATCATAATCCGTTCAGACGTTTCCAAGAGAAAAAGAAATGTTAGTATGGAAATGTCACTTTTCACGAAATCGTCCATACAAATCGCCAATTTCATACTTTAACCCGTAATATGTGAGCATTAAATAAAACGTGCAAATCAAGTAACTTTTACGCACGGTTTAGCCTGCTTGGAGTTCGGAAATTATTCCTGGAACACATACTATGGTGTGGTGGGATCAAAAGTATCGTCTGTCTTAATCCATGTCATGGTCTACCTTTGAGTCCCATCGAAATCTGTTCAGAAAAGGTACTGTTCCTTTTTACGCCTTACAATGAGTACAATATTAGTGCGGATTTTCTCTGCGCGTTCATACTAGGCTCACATTCTGTTTCTTTAGGCGTATTTGTCTTACAAGCGATTTCATCAAGAGGGTAAGTAAATAATACATACATTAAACGTTATTCCTACACAAATGGTAAGCTTTCTGTGGCTGTATATACAGTAGGAACAAAAGAAACACAAACCAGCTAGACTGTGCTTAATATGCTTGTGTAAATAAGGCTTAAAAAAATAATGGACGACTACGAATATTCCATTTTGAATTAAGGCAGCCCTATTGATAACCACTCTTGAATACCTTCGTATTTTGTTGCTTCAAACTTTGTCTGCCATCAGAAGGACTGCATCGCAGCAACCGCGCGCAGTCGATATATTCAATTGTTCTGCTGAATATTTTTTCAACAGTTGAATAATATGTGCATGTCCTGGATTCGATTCCCGGATCGGGCAAGGTGTTATTGGGTTTTTCCATCAGGAATTTCTCAGTAGCAGCCACGGAGTCTGAATCGGTGCCCGGTTGATGGCAATAGACTCACCCCCATTACATGGGACTTACACAAAACTAGCGATAGGTTGGTTTAAAAGAACGTTGAAAATCCATAGCTCCATAAAAAAACATCGCCATGCGAACGAGGGCTAATTATTATTGTTGTGTTACGCTTTTTATAAAATCTTATCAAACAGACAGACGTTGTATAAAACACGACCTATATCGTATTGTATTGGGAGATTAGCATTGTCTTTAAAATACCTAAAGCTTAAATAAAGTTTATCATATTTTGTAATCAAGGCCATGATATTCTGTCAGGGAAAACCCTTTATCGGTGGAAAAACTACATCATCTTTCCATGAAAAAAAAGAAAAAAAACGGTGATCAGTAGCCCACCTGACACAACACTCGTCTGGTCGGAGGATACTCTTTTAAATATGAAGGAAGAACTTCTACCGTTTCTCTAACAGCGGCGTAGCTTCTTCTTCCATAGTTCTCTATTACTCGTCATATCTGCAGTCACCTCCTTTCTAGCCATAATCCTTCACACAGTCCATCCATCGTTTCTTTGGTCTCCCACTACTCTTATAGCCATCCACATTGATTCTCAAAACTTTCTTCACGACATTTTCCTTATTCCTTCTCATCACATGCCCATCCCAAAACAACCGATTACTACACAACTTTTCAGTCTGTATGTATTTCTTATTTTATCTACCGTATTCCTCTGACATTATCTCGAAAGATTTTCATTATCTATTTCAAATAAACAACAACATTTTTTATAAATAAAGATAACTGAGCTTAATATAGACAGTTTCAAATGTTAAAAAGCTTTTTATCTAATGTTTTTGAAAACTCTCTTATTCAGGAAGTTTTCATGGAACCCCCTACGCATTCACAAGGTTATGATCAGTAAGCAAAACAATCTGTTATCGCGGACATACACGTGTATGCCTAAGGGCATACAAAAAATCGTTTGTCATGTCTCTTGCAATGTTATGAACTATTTTTTCTTTTAAATCTATAGATAAATGTATTATGTTACATTCGAAACTTACTTTGTCCAAGTCCGTTGGTTTAAGCAGAGATGGAATTTTATCCGGATGCTTCTCCGGACTTCCCGGAGAGGCTGGAGTTCCAGGTGGCGGGCTTAATGGAGGAGGCCTTCCTGGTGGATGTTCCTGCATGACCGAAATGTCAGGGGACTGGCCAAATGGAGGTGGCATTCCTTCCGGTGGCATGCCCGTATTTTCCGGATTGTATGGAAATCCGGGGGACTGGACTATTATTGGAGGAGGCCATGCTTGAGGAAGAATATCCGGATGGTCCGAGTGGTCTAATGGAGGAGGCCTTCCTTGCGTATACACGCCCGGATTTTGGGCTCTATCCTGAAATCCGCTCGACAAAGTCGGTTCCCATTGAGCCCACGATTGATCATAATACAACACTAACACAAACACAATTCGCACACACATTTTCTCACTAAATCACACTCACACTGCACTTAAACGAGTTCACACACATGAAGTCACACACGAAACTTATTTTTTTTTTAACAAATACGATTCAAAATCGAACATGTCTTTAAAACTATGTCCGTGCACATGTATGAAACACAAATAGGCGAATTGTTTCATGATTAAGATATCAATTTCGGTCCAATCTGTTGATAATGCCAAAACTCGAGTATGGCTGACGCGCGAACTGATAAAGGTGGATAAGATATAAATTGGTGTATTGTATATAATAGTCGTATGAGCGTGCTATTGCTTGTCGCTTTGTTATTTTGGGATGTGAATCATGTTATTAGTGGATAGGTAAGCAATATAAAGTGACGTAGCTCTTGAAGCAAGCTTTAGGGCTCACTAAAAGGTAGAATAGGAATGTGGTGTTGGGTGTGTGATATCTGATGGTAGAAAGAAATGTTAGGTGATTGTTTTAATATATCTGAACTGATAGAATATGACAATATAAATAAAATTGAAGGAACAAAGAACTAAGTTGGTACGAATGTTATAGCAAATGATAAAATTGTATTTACTGTGCTGAAAATTCTGAGTAAATAACTAGGTACTTATGGTTTTATCTTTATTCTCATAGAAATGGAGATGGAATAACACTGGACATTTCATTTAAGCATAATGATGAGGCTTGATGAATTCAGTCAAGATATCAAAGGAATTTGGCACTGTGTTGACACAAAATTAAATGTCTAAGTATATTACCAATCTCCTGGCTAAAACCCCTCTCACCAGAACAATCGAGTGAACGAGGTTCACGAGCGAATCGATTTTTTTTCGTGCACTTTGAGTGAATTCGCAAAAGTTTTGTTAAACGTAGTTTCTTATTTATAAGTAGTTAGATAGCTAATGGGCCTGTGTTAGGAATAAGAGTGATAGCCACACTATCGAATTAGGTTTAAGATTACCTGTAATGATAGTTGTAAGTTAAATAAATAAATAAATATTTTGATGAAAAATTACGGATGGTTTTTGTGAAAGATTGTATGACTAGAAAGTGGACTAACTTCGGAGATGACGGCTAATAGATATAATTTGTTGTATGTAAGAAGATATGCTGATAAGAAGATATGGAACACGTGGCTAAATAATAACAGCCACTCGGATCGATATTTAGGTTAAGCCGTGCTTGCCCTGGTTGGTCTGTGGATGGTTGACCGTCCATTACATACCGTGCCTCGGAAAGCACGTTAAGCCGTTGGTTTTGGTTGTCATTTGTAGATTTTTAACAGTCGTTACAGGTAGTCAGTGGCCCAAAAACTCTGACAACCAGTCTTGCCAAGGGGTATCGAATTACCTAGTACTAAATGGGTTATGGAGGTCAGATAGACAGTCGGTCCATGTAAAATACTGGTATTCAGCTGCATCCGGTTAGACTGGAAACCGATCCTAACATAGTTGGGATAAGGCTAGGCAGATGATGAAGAAGATATGCTGTACCAACCTCGAATAAATTAGGATAACAATAAGATGATGACGGAAGATTTTGTCGTGGCCAAAAAATCATCAAAACTGATTCTGCTGGTTCAATACGATGACACCGTTGGCGCAGTGGCTGAGCTATTGACTGCTGCGCTTCGTGTCGCGGGTTAGATTCCCGCACGGAACAAATATTTGTATGGCCTACAGGTAGTTGTTCCGGGTCTGGCTGTTTGTGTATGTGAATTTAAATGTTTGTAAACGCACCCACGATACAGGAGAAATTCCTAGTGTGGGGCAAAGTTTAAAAAAAAAAAACAAATTCGAATGATTGTCAAAAGTAATTAGGAAATTGATAATTTTCGCCTACTTTACCCAAACTAACATAATATTATTTTCAAACATACATTATCGTTGGTTATGGTAAGTAAACAGATCCTATCGGTCTATAGATAGTGTAGTTTCGAGGTCATTATTTATCGATAAACTATTTTACGCACATCACTTCATCCATGATATTAAGATAAATCAAATCTATACTTAATATTATAAAGCTGAAGCGTTTGTTTGTTTGGTTGAACGCGCTAATCTCAGGAACTTACTGGTTTGAATTCTAATAATCGAAGTGTACTTACTCCTAATGTCACAGTACACATCTTTTTTTATTTTTTTTTCTTTAACTCATAGTTAGTATAGACGGCAATGATATGGAAGCGCAGAGTCTCCTAATACAGGCACTGTTTTGCTTAAAAGGAGGCACCAAACACGTTGAAATGTACAAATTATGCTAATTGTGACAATAAACTATTTTGTATTGTATTTTTGTATTGTAAAATTAAAAAATTGTTTTAGTGTTGGATAGTCCATTTATCGAGGAAGGCTATAGGCTATATAACACCACGCTACGACCAATATGAGACAAGCAAAAATAAAAAGTCAGAAGCGGCTTGTAAAACCGAAGGGCACAGTTAGTACAGTATATAACGCAATGAAAACTGAAGGGTGCAGATAAATTCTGAGACGATATGGAGGCCTACTCTACTGTAAACAATATAAATTTAACTTTAAAGAACAAGCTTTTATGGAATGCTTATTTTAATGAAGAAAAGAAATTATTTTTTTTTTTTTGGAAATTACCTAAATTTATTCTGTTAATAAATTAAAATAACCTATATTAACTAACTAACTTAGAAATAAACTTAAAAAATGGCGTCAAAAAACTCCTCCTCAACGTAGTCAACTGGTAATGTACCCAAAAGACTGGCGGCGTTGCCACGTTGTATGGCAACGCTAAGCCTTTGGCCAAGGTAAAAGCCAGCCCTTGGGTCACGGGAAGAGTCAACTAAACGTTTAGAAATGTCCTTGAAAAGGCTGTGAGCACTCCGACCCCACGGACCTAGAGTTTCAACCCCAAACGGCTCGAAAATATAGTTACCAATAAGGTTACTATATTTACGCCGCTTGAGGTTCTCTGCAGCCGCAGCCGCAGCACCAGCACAGCACGATGAGCTAGGAAGATGGGATGGCGCAAGAGTATCGACACAAGTTGCATCCCACACTAAAGGCCTACCCATCTTCCATGGAAACAAAGACATGCCGTCCGGTAAAGAAGAAAATTAGTTTTATCTATCAAAATTGAACGCGTGAAACAACACTGTTGCACGGTACGATAGTAATGAGACAGAACAGCGTCACGCAGCACGACGCCCATACGGCTGTTGTGTTATTGTGAAAAAAGTGAATGAAAATAACAAAATGTTTCTTTGGGAAAGTTGTTGTTATCAGGAGTACATTCACGTGTATAAGTATCGGTCACTAATTACCAGTCACCCTATACAACATTAGTTTTAGTATATGCGAAACCTGATACACGTGTCTAGTATTTTTATGTAAAGAATCTATGTACAAAAAAAATCTCAAAACTGTATCATGAAAAATCACAAAGTCATAAGCTTGTTCTGTTACCAAGTTGTCCGCACAAAAACGCGGTCACCACGCAGCGCGCGCCTCCAGCGTCGTCTTGAGCTCATTGATAATAATAATTTGGCAATAGGTACCTAAAGTATTGCGATAGGTACTCAAAGTCGCTCGGTATCCAACTTTTAACTTTTTTAAATATTTTTGGGAAAAAATATAACATGGTTTAAAAATTATTGGAATCGATTCAGTTGCTTATTCTGACCAAACTATATTCAGGTTTCGCATATACTAAAAATAATGTTGTTTAAGTAAACGAACAGTGCAAGTTAAAAGCTTGTAAAAAGTAGTTACGGTGCAGTTGTTAAAGCCCCAACTAACGTGGCGCAGGTTGTGGGTTCGAGGCCCAAAGAGGCTGTTTACTTTGTGTAATGTATATTTACATTTATCATCACTCAAAGCTGTCAGAACCTCTCAAAGCCGTGAAGAAAATCATCGTGAGGAAACAGGTATGTCATAACCAAAAATTGGAAATTTGTAACATCCACCATTGAATGTGTAGTACAGACCCCATCAAACTACCCGAAACTGTAAAATTTTCCAACTCAACCTTAAACCTAATGCTTTAGCGATAAAGTTGAAAATCTATTAAAGACATTCGACAGATTGTATTAGCTTGATGTGCTGGCGTCTGTACATGGATTACGACCCACTCTCACTCCTGAGAGGGGGAGTGATTCGATACAAAAAACCCACAAAAAACAAAACAAAGGAAAACAGCAGGATATGTATAGGCTGATTTTGTTATGTTTGTGTAAACAAAGAGTACTGCGAATTTTATGAGTACCTATACAACATGCGTAAAGCTTACGTGGGCTAATGACTTCTAATAAAAAAAAAATCAAAAAGTTCTTTTGTTTACACTGTGTTACAAACAATGAGATGTGTTGTGCTTTAATATTAATATTGTGTGTGTGACTGGACTATTGCATTAGGATATATACCTCTAATGATAGTTTAAATAAATAAATAAATAATTTTATAATCGATGGAAAACAGGGTCGTGATGTTTATATGCTCCAATAATTATTTCTACATAGTTTAATCCATAAACACTCATTGTAAATGCCTGCCTAGATCAGTCCGTGTATGGGTGGCCTACCATTTCATATCGAGACCACTCCGGGGCTCGGAAAGTCTCACAACCAGTCTGTAGCGGTACTACATAAAAGTACTACATCAACATTGTCCAAAAAGTACTACAGCGCCATCTATGACACAAATGAAAAACTAACATCAAAATTCTGAATCGCGCTATAAAGTTATTTGCGACTTAAAAAGCATATAGAAAAACCCAACAACAATGGTTGGGCAGTAGCCTACCAGACGCAACACCCGTCTGGTCGGAGGATCCTCCATTTTCAATGGGGGGTGATGATCCTTCATAACCCTTAAAGTCTTACCAAGGTGCATTGTGTTACCCAGTAGTTGAGTTGTAGAGGTCAGAAAGCCATTCTCTCCATGTTAAATATATTATTATTTAACTGCATACGGTTAGACTGAATGCCGACCTAAACATACATACTTGGGAATAGGCTAAGTAGATAATGATGTTTTTTATTTAAACCAGCTTTTTAGAAATGAAAAGCTGCCAATGGCCTTTCCTGAACTGCTTTTACGGTTTAAATGCCCGTGAAAAAACATGCAAGTGCAGACCTACTACAAAATCGTACGATTTTTTTCAGACCGTGGCCACTATTTTAAATCATCAATGATGATGATTTATCATTCATCATTATCAGCCGAAAGAGTCCACTGCTGGACATAGGCCTCACCCAAGTGTCGCCACATTGACCGGTCCCGTGCGACTCACATCCAGCGGATCCCTGCAACCTTCACCAGGTCATCGGTCCACCTAGTGGGAGGCCTTCCAACGCAGCGTCTTCCGGTTCGCGGTCGCTACTCCAGAATTTTTCGGCCCCATCGGCCATCCGTTCTGCGAGCAATGTGCCCTGCCCACTGCCACTTAAGTTTGGCTATTCTTCGGGCTACGTCGGTTATCTTGGTTCTCTTGCGGATGTCCTCATTTCTGATTTGATCACGCAATGAAACTCCGAGCATAGCCCTCTCCATTGCCCTTTTGGTGACTTTAAGCCTTCTGATAAGGCCCATTGTGAGCGACCACGTTTCGGTCCCGTATGTAATCACTGGCAACACACACTGGTCATAGACTTTCGTCTTGAGACACTATTTTAAATACGGAGTTAAAAAAGCTTTTCTAAACGATTCCTTCTAGAAATAGAGTACACTAAACAATACTTGTTATGTGTTATGTGTAGTCTGAGTTTAATCCGTATTCCGAATGCAATGGATCGCTTACTGCATCCGTAAATCACTTTGGGCAATACAATCGATGCCAATACAAAGAAACAAACCGTTTATCTTTAATCTATTTCTGAAGCAGTTGATCGAGGTGATTCTGAAGTAATACTTGATATTGGGATCGATTTTAGTAAAGATCAGGAAGGATTTTAGATCGTCTTTAGTAAAGTCAACGTTGTGAAATCTCTTCTCAGTCCACAGATTGCGGCTGAGTTAGCGACTAACCTTCATCATCATCAATTCAGCTCGGAATCACCCACAGCTGGGTGATTCCGAGGCTATAGACTATAGGCTTCGACTTTTTTCTGCTACACTTTCCCTTATCCAGGTTGACAAGTTATTTATTTCAATGAGCTTACAATAGGAGCTCGTGGCTTAATAATAACAGCCACTCGGGTCGATCTTTAGGTTAACCTGTGCTTGCCTAGGTTGGTCTGCGGATGGGTGACCGCCCATTACATACCGAGTTTCCTCCGTGCCTCGGACAGCACGTTAAGCCGTTGGTCCCGGCTGTCATCTTTGACAGTCGTTACAGGTAGTCAGTGGCCTAAATAGTCTGACAACCAGTCTTACCAAGGGGTATCGTATTACCCAGTACTAAATGCGTTGTGGAGGTCAGATAGGCAGTCGCTCCATGTAAAATACTGGTATTTAGCTGCATCCGGTTAGACTGTAAGCCGACCCCAACATAGTTGGGAAAAGACTAGGTAGATGATGATGGTGATGAGCTTACAATGAAAAGCTAAAATAAATCTCAATCAATGCATCGTCGAAGACCGTTTCAGGCAAGAGAAAGTCATGCTTTAGGGACGTAGCTGCAACGACACGAGAACAGCTGTGTATGGACCAGTGACGCCAGTGCGGCATATAGGCAGGCTTAACTGTTTCAAGCTTCGGGATTTAAATGTAAATAGTTTAGATGCTTTCTTTAGCTGTATTAAGAAAGACAAAGAGTTTATCTTAATATAATCTGATCCGAGATAAAAACCATAAAACGGCTTTTTTAATATTAGCCTGTACTGTCCCACTGCTGGGAAAAGGCCTCCTCCAATTCCTTCCATGTGCTCTTTTCCCGCGGCTTAAACTTAAAAAAAATAGTATTCTGAAACAACTCACATGCCCATGCCTGCTGGGCTTCCTTCCTCTGGCACTCTTCTTGATGTCGAGTTTCCGGACATCATCTGCAGTCTTCACAGATACCGTAGTCGTTGCGAAAAGAGTCGTAAGACGAGGGGGTTCCTCTGTCTTCGCCCTGAACTGCCCGTAGAAACCGGAGATCGAATTTGGGATCACTTTCGGCGCAGTCACTTCCGCAGCACTGACTTTTGCGAGGCTCCCTTTCGGGGTCACTGTTTTCGGCGTAGGCCCGAACTTTGGGGGTAACAAGTTCATTTCTTCGGTTCGAAAGTTGGTTGTTGGCGTAGGCATCATCCATATGAGGATGGAACACACTGCCGCATGCCATTTCCTCATCGTGACCACATTCTTTAGTCCACATTGAGTTTTAACACTTACTATTTAACACTTGTACAACTAGTTTTAGTAATATACTAACACTTGGTGCGAGGAACATTTTAAAATTGGTACTTTTGGTTGGGGAGGCACAAATGTGGTTGGTTTGGGTAGGATCTAGGACTATCTATGTATTAAAGGCTACGGTCAAAAGATTTTAAGGTCTTAATTATTATATTTGAATTTCTCACTAAAAATATATTATACTAGCTTTTGGCCGCGGCTTCGCTCGCCTTAATTTAGAATTTAACAATCAATTCGGGTTATACTCTACTTCTAATATTACTCGTATAATTCTATCATGATTCGAAAGACACGTGGCGCCATCTATTTTCATAAGAACGTTATTGTTGTTTTTCTCGGGAACAATACTTTTTTTCGGAATGAAAGGTACCTTATGTCCGTTTCTGTACACCTAACAATATATATGCAAAATTTCAGGATGATCGGTTTGGTGGTTTAGGCGTGAAAAGGTAACAAACCAACAAACAAACTTACTTTCGCATTTATAATATTAGTATGGATACATAATAATATTTATTCACGCTGAAATCAAATAAATTGAATTTGATTGTAGTTCTTTTAACTGCAGCAGGAGCTATTATTACTACGTTCTATAAACAGTTAAAAGATTACTGTCCATTAGGGTTCAGCTGTATGTTTTCCATCAGAAAAGCTCATTCATGTATTTACTAGCGACCCGACCCGGCTTCGCACGGATGCAATATACATAGAAACCTTCCTCTTGAATCACTCTATCTGTTAAAACCGCATCAAAATCCGTTGCGTAGTTTTAGATCTAAGCATACATAGGGACAGACAGAGGGAAGCGGCTTTGTTTTATACTATGTAGTGATAACACACTCATGAACATCCGCCTTGCCTTTTTACTTCTACATATTTTCATTCAGCATTAATTTGAGATTTAACAAAACACCATTATGAACGTTTTCATCAATTATTAAATGTTAAGCTATTCAAAGTAAAACTATCTATTACCTTACAGATATTTAGCGCGAAGAAGCGCATGCACGCTTTCGATAGATTTTATTCAAGAATACGTTCGTGCAGCTTTTAGTAGTAGCATATACATATATATATAGACGCTACGTCATTCTGTATTATTTTTCTTGATTAATATTTTTTCTTACGTGTGGGATTGTGTGTTAGGTAAATAAGTATATCAGACATGATTTTGTTTCTGAATGAATAAAGAAACCGTAGTAGAGAAACACCACTTTTTAAATGACTCAATATTTCCGAATAAGAATTCCGATCCGATTTTTTTTAAATTCCAAGTTATCTTTGTTTTAGGAGTGTAGTGGATTTATAATAACAACCGCTCGGGTCGATCTTTAGGTTAAGCCACGCTTGCCTAGGTTGGTCCGTGGATTACCACCCATTACATACCGAGTTTCCTCCGTGCCTCGAAAAGCACGTTAAGCCGTTGAGTCTGACTGTCATTTGTAGATCTTTGACAGTCGTTACAGGTAGTCAGTGGCCCAAAAAGTCGGACAATTAGTCTTACCAAGGGGTATGGTATTACCTAGTACTAACTGGGTTGTGGGGGTCAGATAGGCAGTCGCTCCATGGAAAATGCTGGTATTCATCTGCATCCGGTTAGACTGGAAGCCAAGCCATATTTGAGGCTAGGCAGATGAGAATGAGGAGTGTTTCTATGTTTGTTTTGGAATAGCGCAAATTTTTATGGGTTATAAATTAACATGAAAATAATGATGTTTACATAACACACCACTCATTATAGAGAGGTCAACGTCCTCTTTTACACCTACGCAGATGATAACACAGCCTACATAAATATCTTTTTGTTAATTCTCGTATCTCTTTTCCACGTAACTCATACCTAAGTCATATTTAATGAGGGGCAAGATAATGTACCGCTGTAAATCGAATCCAAATTGGGAAAAAGCTGCTCCAAAGAAAAGTTTCAACCATCCTTTTAGTCTTCTTTCATTGTTTTTCGTGTGGCTAGTGCCTAACCTGGTGTTAGTTTTATGCCGCCTATGGGCCTCTGACTTGGCTTTACATGCCGTCGAGAAATATCTCACAGGCATGCTGGTTTCGATTTCTTACGATGTTTTCTTTCACCGATGCAAGTGATAAATATACAATACCCCCATGAATCGGAAAAATCAGAGGTCTTACGACTGGACTCGAGACCTATGACTTGGCAGACGGTCACACCACTAGGCTACCACAATAATCTGTCTATCTGGCTATCATGTTGTCCTTTTAGTGCATCTCTACAATACCTTTCTTGGGCCTTGGAAAGCTCAACCCTTAACAATATAACAGTCCTGAATATTTCAGTACCGACTTTGTCATCGGTGACCTACAGGGGTTATTTTCTTTGTTATGACCTCCTCTAAAAATATTCTCCGTCTAAAAGGAGCCTTGCCTCCTGACACGTGTGACCTCTCACCTTTTGTCACATGAAGGCTATTTTCACGTATGACACTTTTTTACACACTTGTGTGTAATGCGACAAAAGCTGAAAAGGCTACTTCACTGAAAACATCAGAGTAATATTAGCTGAAATACCTTTTCAACTGAAAATATGATGTATTTCGTGGAAATATGGAAAATGGACGAATAGAATGAATGGCCTAATTCTTCACGTTTCTTTTTTGCGATCTCCGTACGGTTCTATTTACTGTTTCAAAGTTTTTTTTTAATTTTTCTTTTTATGCTACAGTTATCTTAATTTTTTTTTTGATTTTTCTCTGCCATGGACGAAAATAATACCATAAATATTTTGTTTTAGAACCTGAACTAAACCTGAACATTACGGAATCTAACAGCATTTCCTTGGGGGGAAGTAGCGCTGTCTTGAAACTGTCTGACTTTACGTAGATCAACCAATTCAGCCTACCGCAGTCCACAGAATTTTTTATACTAAATAGGCTTGCGTTTGACTGCCACTCGCCTGATGTGCGATGATGCGGCCTAGGGTGTAGCACGCTGCCTAGAAGAAGCCAATTCCCTGGAACTTTGAAAAGATCCAGACTATAATGATCAGGGAACAGAGAAGCCGGCAGTGAATTCCAAGATTGGAGGTTCGCTCAATAAATGTGGAAGCATAGCGTTTTGTTGGGGTCCGTGGAACTTCAACCATACAACGGTGAGACTTCCCCGTATCTCTGCCCGTCCAATGATAGAATAGGGATGGAGAAATTTGACTGAGTAATTTATTTCACCACCACTGCTCTCAAAAACGGTGAAGTAAAACATCGTGAGGAAACCGGCATGTCCTAGAACCAAATAATTCGAAGACATGTGACATCTACCAAACTGGGCACGCGTGGTGGAGTATAGCCCATTTCCTGTCATAGAGGGGAGGCCTGTGTCCCAGCAGTGGGAACATTATAGGCTGATTGTGCTTATGCTATGCTAATTTTAACATTCACGGACTCACTTCCTCCCCCACACATATCCCACTCACACACACCCACACATACCACACACACCCACACATACCCACACATACCACACACACCCACACATACCACATACACCCATACACCCCTACACATACATACATATCCTTGTATTACTTATGATTAGTTTTTGTTTTTACTTTATTTTTATTTCTGTACAGCTGTTAGTACAAATCATTGACACTGTCTTCACTTGTTTCTGATTGTGAATATTAACAGAATCCACTTGGCTGAACCCTTTCTTTTAAGATACAGGCTAGTCCTAGTTTAAAAGATAGAGTCTCTTATTGCATTAAAATGTAAATATGATTTTCAAACAATGTATACAGTGCAAAGTGCTATGTTTTTGTGAAATAAATACTTTATTATTATTATTATTAATTCCAAAGCACACTGCCCGAAATGCAACCGATAATATACCGATAGGCTGACAACTTTGAGGTGTTGTGTGGCTTTCAAGCTTAGAATAGAAAGTTTTTATTTCAGACCGGCTTAACTTTGACTAGGGAGTCGTCAATGAGGCTTTTGTCAATGAGACTTAGGTCAAGCCTCGTCACAACAACCTGTTCTGTGCCTTCCGTTTCTAGTCTGACCCAGTCATTTTAGCTGCTTATCCAAAACTGTGAAAGTATAGATCATATATACACATCCGCAAGAGAACCAAGGTAACCGACGTATCCCGAAGAATAACCAAACTTAAGTGGCAGTGGGCAGGGCACATTGCTCGCAGAACGGATGGCCGATGGGGCCAAAAAGTTCTGGAGTGGTGGACCGATGACCTGGTGAAGGTTGCAGGGATCCGCTGGATGCGAGTCGCACGGGACCGGTCAATGTGGCGACACTTGGGGGAGGCCTATGTCCAGCAGTGGACGTCTTTCGGCTGAAATGATGATGATGATGATAGATAGTAAATCGCTCCTCGGTAGATTTTACTTGGGTTATCTCGTGATCGTTACGTATCGAAACTACTGGCAAAAGTTCATTTACTTACGTCCATGTTTAACAATAACAAATATCCGAAAATAATACGGATCTCTAAATATAGCTGTTTGATTTCTTCTTCTGTACTCGTGGTTTAAAAATAACAGAACGTTTTAAGACTTGAAGACGTCATCAGACACTGACCAAAAGAAAATGTATGACGTATTAAACTATTTCGTAACCGATTGACCGATTAATGTACTAATTACTCTGTGCTTTCGACTACGGCAAATGCACTACTTACTTAAAAAAATATATAAAGGTATGAGATTCAGATGGGGCTGCGAAAGTGTCCACTTCTACATGCAAACTCTAATTACAGGCGTACTGCATACTTTCCGAGAGCCAGTCGCATTTTTAACGGAATTTCTTGTGAACCCAGCATTGACCTATTCTAGACCAATGCAAGCACAGTAAGAAAGCTCTTAGCAAAGCCATTTTTGGTACAAGAGGCACTTGCCTGCACTTGAACCGTTTATTGTCCAAGTTAGCTCAAAATTAATAACAACGACTAACTTTTAGGAAGTAACTTATACTAACTTATGCTATTAAGAAGTTTTAAGAAGCATTTTGTATTTATCTGTGGTGGCTTATAATTAGCTATTTAGTAATATATTATTGTTTACATAATGCTATTAGTCTGTAGGCTTTCCTACAATGTAAACAATAAAAATAAAACAAACACGAAGGCATGATTTCAGACAAAATATTTTCGTTGATAAACATGATACACACCAGACCGAATTTTGTAAAGATGAATGAAATCATTACCTAGAAGCGACGACTTGCAACCTTTCTACTCTTGAATGTCGTAGACGATTACCTAATTAATTAGACCGTCTACGTCGACCTCATCTCTGTCCTAAATGTCTCTGTTTTTAAATTGTTACTTTGTTTAAGCCCCCAAGACTAGATTGAGGTTAAGAGTAAGCCCATTAAGTATTAAAAGTTAAGTTAAGTTTCATGACTGACAGTGTGCAGGTCATAGAGATTTTCCGAAATGTTCTGCCCTTTGAAGGTACGTGTACCGGAACCCGAATGAGTTTGTGTTTGAAAGCGAATTTGCGATGAAATTCAGATGGTTTTCATTTATTACTTAAATTTGAATATGAATAAAAATAAAAAAGTGAGTAAGTTACAGAATAAGTTTAGAATACTGAACTTAGAATACTGAACTTAGAGATGTCTGACTTTTTCAGGATATTTTTAGTGTATTGTGGATTTTATTTTATCGGCTTTTATTGTAATAAAGTTTGATCTTGAAACGTCCTTTGTCGATACTCGCGTTTTAAAAAAGAGTAAGTAGATATTACAAAGAAATCGTTTTACATCACATTTGCATTTTGTGGGAAACTGAATTTATTGCACATCCAAAAATGTGGTGGCGATGGAAAATTTAAATTTCATAAGGGACATAGAGCGTGCATTGGATTTTCAACTTTCCCCGTTGAACCGAAAACTACAAATACAACAGCATATCTTTGTCCCTTACAGCATTTTAAATTTTAACCGTCGAAATATAAAACCAACTTTGTACTCTACAAAATAATATTGGCAGAAGAATAAATACTTATTCTTACACCCGTGTTTACTTGCCTCTGTCGTATAGACAACATAAAACATGTTTTTTACGAGTTTTCGCATTACGTAAACATTTTTGGTTTAAAACTCGTTTCATGTGAGCCTGAAATTATATTTTCTTATACTTGAACTTGCATAAAATGAACGCATAATTTTATGTGTGTTCTATAAATCAGTTATCTAAACGAAGCTAGAAGCTGCGAAGATGGGAACTTTTTTGTTCAGTTACTACATGTTTTCTTAGTGTGTAAAACTGACTTTTTAAACGTTACAGGTACAAATCAAGATTAATTATTTATTTATTATACAGGGTGACTGGTAATTGGTGACCGATACTTAAACACGTGATTGTACTCATGATAAAAAATAACTTTCCAAAAGAAACATTTTGTTTTAATACTCATTTACTTTTATCACAATAACAACAGCGGAGTTTTACGGAGCGAGCTTGCGAGCCGCGCGGGTGCTCTGCTTACCCACTATTGCACGGTACGATAGTAATGGAACGGCGTCATGCGGCTAACAGCTGATAGGTCACAGGCGGGCGCGCGAATTTCATACGGCCCGCTGTTGTGTTATTGTAATAAAAGTGAATGAGTATTAAAAAACAAATTTTTCTTTGGAAAAGTTGTTTGTTATCAAGAGTACAATCACGTGTTTAAATAACGGTCACTAATTACCAGTCACCCTATTTAAAGTTAATACTTTCAGCAGAATGAGTTAAAGTAAGAATCACTAATCTGCGTGATCAGGATTATTCAGAAAAAACATCAAGCCAAGTAATCCCCAGAGGCTTAGGCAGAGGTGTACTAACAAGTCCACCCACATTTCTCCAGTTATGTTTAAGTCCATTAGAATCTAATAGGGAGAGCCTATTGCCATCAACGGCGGCACAAATCCAGAATCCGTGGCTGCTACAGAAAAATGTGGGTGTACTACATTTAGATACACCTCTGCCTAAACTAGCAGGGATTACAGGTGTTACGTAATGGCCGATTTCACTAACGCTAGATAGCATCTAAATTAATGCCTAAATAAAAGTCCACAGTGGGATGGGACGCTCGCGTCAGACCCAAGTTAAAACCCAATACAATTTAGGCACTCATTTGGGTGTCGCTTTGATTCCTCTTATTTTGTAAATGTTAAGATGACTTCCTGAACTCGCGTAAGCCAGTTACAAGCCCATTTTCTGAGATTTCTCGACGCCCCGTGTCAGTTAGTTTTACCGAGAATCATAATTAATTAATTATAATTAACAATCAGCAGGACTACATGGATTGAGAAGGAATTTCAAGAAAAACAGATCGCTTTTCAATTTCACTTGTTGCGCTGACAGCTTCCTTCTAATATTCTCAGAAATTAATGAAAATTAAGTAGATAATATTAACTAATGACGAGATAAAATATAATTCAAAGCATTTATTTCTAATAGACCAGAACAGGCCCTTTTTAATTGTCAAAATGGGTATTAATTAAAAACAAGAAAAAATCACGGAGCGACTGCAGCCTATCTGACCTCCACAACCCAGTTCATCATCAACTGGGTAATACGATACCCCTTGGTAAGACTGGTTGTCAAACTTTCAGGCCACTGACTACTTAACGACTGTCAAAGATCTACTTTTTTAAATAAAATATTCTAAAATTGACAGCCGGGGCCAACGGCTTAACATGCTTCCCGAGGCACGAAGGAAACTCGGTATGTAATGGGTCACCCATCAACGGACCAACCTAGGCAAGCGTGGCTTAACTATTAACTGTTATTATTTAGCCAAAACAAAATACAATCGTTAAATATTAATTAGGGATTGTATGAAATATGTAAGGGAAGTTCTAAAAGTAAAGTATTGATTCTAAATTATAATAAGCTGGCGTTGTTGAACCGCGCGTAATTTGTGAAAACAATGATCTAATGTTTGGTTCCCGTGTTCGGATATAATGTTAATGAATAAGCCCCGTGGCTTGAACCAAGTGTAAATTCGGGAAGTGCCTTGATAATGTTCTGCTAAGGTTTTAAGGAAGGCCTCCCACTAGGTGGACCGGTGACCTGGTGAAGGTTGCTGGGATCCGCTGGATGCGAGTCGCACGGGACCGGTCAATGTGGCGACACTTGGGGGAGGCCTATGTCCAGCAGTAGACGTCTATCGGCTGAAATGATGATGATGATGAAGGTTTTTATTTACACTGTCATCGACATTTGCGAGTAACAGGATAATTATTGTACTACGTAGTCTGTTGAACATCACGTGGCTAAATAATAAGAGCCGCTCGGGTCGATCTTTAGGTTAAGCCATGCTTGCCTAGGTGGATAGGATGCGTGACCGCCCGAGACATACCGAGTTTCCTCCGTGCCTCGGAAAGCACGTTAAGTTGTTGGTCCCGGCTGTCATTTGTGCATCTTTGACGGTCGTTAGGTAGTCAGTGACCCAAAAAGTCTGACAACCAGATTTACCAAGGGGTATCGTATTACCCAGTACTAACTGGGTTGTGGAGGTCAGATAGGCAGTCGCTCCATTTAAAACACTGGTATTCAGCTGCATCCGGTTAGACTGGAAACCGACCCCAACATAGTTGGGAAAAGGCTAGGCTGATGATGTAGTCTGTTGAAAATATTACTACGGTACTGCAAGTGCTACGATTGTAGGTTGACTTAATAATTCAGGTGAATCTGTGAATTGTTAAACATGGTGGATGGTACACCGACGCACTAACTGTTACCACGTATTCCGTACATAATTCTGAACATAATGTTTCCTTCAAAAGTGCTATACATTTTTTTTTTAATTACATAACATAACATCACGCCTGTAATCCCTGAAAGGTTAGGCAGAGGTGTACCCAATAGTACACCCACATTTCACCAGCTATGTAAGATAGGGCGAGCCTTTTGCCATCAACCGAGCACAAATCCAGAATCCGTGGCTGCTACTGAGAAATTCCTGATGGAAACGCCCAATAACTTTTGCCCGACCTGGGAGTCGAACCCACGACCTCGTGCTCAGCATTCGCGCTTGCGGCCACTAGACCAACGGGGCAGACTGTACGAGAGTGTCCCTTCCACCCAGTGTAGGTACCTACTGTGAAGCTGCAAACCCAAGTCAGATAGAAAATATTATTTTAGATATTAATAAAAAAACAGGATGTTTTGCTTTTATGAATCAAAAAAATCAAAAAAAACACAAAGTTTACCCTATTTATAATTGAATTCTGACTCTAATTTAACCATGTTGTTTATATACAGACATTAAGTATGATAACAATCTTATAATAACCTATCAGAAATTATAATTAGGTCCTACCTATTATAACGTACAGTTGTGCTAGTATTGGCAGTAACCTTGCGAACAGTACTAGGCGGGCATGAATGCAAGAAGGTATTTATTACTGGAAGACCGTACCTATACAAAGAATTGCTAAAATGCATACCACCTTGAGCTCATGCCAGCCTGGTATTTTTTGGGAAACAATATGTCATATTATGCTTCACTGGCAACATACGGAAACTTTGTTCCCGAATATACAAGACCGTGATCAGAGCTGTCGTACTGTCCAATGAAACGACGGTTTTGATTTTTCCCGTTGTCCCCACCAGTGGGGCCATGGTAGTGGGGTCAACGGGAATACACCAATAACTATTTATTAAGTGGGTACTCTACCTCCAATTTACCTAAGTATTCGATTACAGAGTGAGACAAAGATAGGGAATCAAATCAAGCTATGAAGACACGAATATCTCAAGATGAACGTTATTATGTATTACATTCAGGTATTCATAAGTTATGTTATATAACGACAAAACCAATATTCGAGCTACCTTGACAACGGGCTCAGATAATGTATAATAACATACTGCTAACGGTGCGGCGTAGTATAAAAGAGTAATTGGCTTTTGTAGAATACAAACTTTAACCTAATACTATTAGGTACACCTCTGCCTAACCCGTCGGGGTTAACAGTCGTGATGTTATGAACTTTATCCTCGATATAGACTAATATTACAAATAAATAGAATGGCAATCGAAATCAGACACTTAAGGTGTCTTGTCCTTGGGTAATTTATATTTGGAATAACGAGAAAGGACAAGTCTATAAGTTGACAGGGAAAATGTTCCAGAAACGTCACTTCTAAGTGGCGGCTGTCATTTAGATGGGTCGAGAGCTTTCTGAGGGATTTGTTCTGACTGAATAGTACGAAAGAAGATACTTAAATTGGAATGACGTCTATTTAGTAGCTGGTCTGATGGATGTTGCCCTGTGTGATCCCGTAGAAAGAATTACTTTTTCCGGAATTAATCAAGAAATTTTTACAAATTTTCTTTCTTTAAAAACTTTATTTGATGAATAAAGAACACATAGAGGTCTGATAGGATGTCATTTCGTGTATAACACTGGTTACACTGGAAGCTGACACCAACATAATCCACAAATCGCCAAAGTACGAGTCGGACTCGCGCATAAAAGGTTCCGTACCATCGTAGTAGGGTACCCCTTTAATTTTTAATTTATTTTTATTACTTGTTGTTAGCGGCAACAGAAACATAACATTACATTCTGTGAATACAACTGTCTACCTATTACGGATCATGAGATTCAGCCCACTGACAGACAGATGGACGGACGGACAGCGGAAGCTTAGTAATACGGGTACGGCACGCTAAAAAAGGGTCAATCCAAGATAGACTCCAGGACCCTCTTACGCTTTGCAAGAACAAAAGTTTCAAAAAACATCAAAATACGACGGGATGAATTGACAGCATTTTTCATTTTGTCGGATAAAAATACATAAACTTACACTGTCACTTAATAGTATCTGCACTGTCGCTTAGTATTAGTTTAGCTGTAAACCGTGAAAGCTTAAAACAGTGTTTAAAAATACATAGTAAGTATATAATGTAATCTAGCTTATAACACCTTATCTTGAGATCTGTATCTACAATATTTTTTTTAATAGTATCGAACGGCGGCGGCGGCGTCTCGTATTTCCAATGATAAGCCACGGCTTACGAATATTCCCGTGTGGCGTACGAAATTAAAGTAATCTTCATGAATGTACGCAAGTAATACATACTTATTACATAATCTCAAAGACGTTTTCTCCTCTCTACCGAAAAAGCAAATCTCCTTCAAAAAATCTTTTTTTGTAATTTAGGTTACCTTCTTACTTTCAGTTGTTGTTTGTTTTTATGGTAACCTAAGCTAATCTAACCAATAACATATAATATATTTGCTACTTTTCTTTATTAAATAGAGAAAAATCGAGAACTATTTAAAGTAAGTAGGTCTCGGTCAACCATAACTAAGTAGTTATTGTATTAAGAAACTGAAAAAGACGAAAGATCGAAACGCGTCCGAACTCACGGACAAAAGCTCGTTTTTAATAATTAGCCTGGGAATTGATCTGAGAAAATGAAACAAAGCTCGGAATATAAGAAACAAATATATGTCGGATCCGGTCATTAGTACAGACATAAAATGAATCGCAAGCGCACCAGTGGTGACATCACGCGACCTGTTTACCAGTCTAGCCACACCACAGCCTGCTTCTACAGAGCCCTGATGTTTACAGCTCGAGGCGAGGACGACAGTCATTGTCTGATCGCGGCGGAGTTGAGACATCTTGGAACTGTACCCGATTCATTGTGCCCCGTGATATTGTTTTAAATGTAATGTCAAGTAATTTGTTAGTTTATTATAAACAGTGTTTCGCACCTAGTATGTTTTCATAGCACGAAACCCGTCGTCTACCCACATGATGTACGAGCCTAACGGAATAAATCCTGACATATCCAACATATACATATCTACCTACAGACAACTAAGACTTTTGCCAACTCTCAAGGAAAACAAACGCGAATATCGACCCGTTACAAACATAAACAGACGAAATTGCGCACAAGTAGGAAGTCATTAAAAATTAATTACATTACACGAGCCTACTACTAATTTGTAAGAGAACACCAATTCCCTCCGTTTCTTAACTTAGTCCCTTATCAATCTTATAGTTAGTTACTTATTTCACTTCGTAGGTAATTAGGTGCTCGAATCATGTTTAATACATTGATATCAGAAATCATCATCATCATCATTTCAGCCGAAAGACGTCCACTGCTGGACATGGGCCTCCCCCAAGTGTCGCCACATTGACCGGTCCCGTGCGACTCGCATCCAGCGGATCCCTGCAACCTTCACCAGGTCATCGGTCCACCTAGTGGGAGGCCTTCCAACGCAGCATATAGAAATCAGAAATGAAGAACCGAAAATACGAAGACACTATGTGACATCTACCAACTCCCACTGGGCACGGGTGGTAGATTACAGCTCTCCCCCTCATAGAGAGGCCTGCATCCCAGCAGTGGGAACATTATAGGCTGATTATGTTATGCCATACTAAGTAATGAATGCTTTTACAGGGTGGTAGGGAGACCGACACACCAACGGTTACCAGGTATTCAAACATTGAAATTTTTCATCGGTTATTAAAAAAAAAAAAACAGCTGTTTCCTACAAAAGTGAAACACCTAACTGACACGGTCAAAATGTGTGGTACAGCAGATTTTTTAAAAATTACCGATAAGAAAATTAAATGGTATGGTAATCGTTTGTGCGTCGATGTCACTTGCACCCTGTATATTATAGCAGTCTTTCTAATTTGAACACTCAGAGCTAAGAAGAGAAAATTCAACAGAGGGCTTTTATCCAAACTTCCATTTAAGTGTCGCCTAATATTTTTGAAAACAGCCAGTAGTATATAAGCAAAGATAAGGTAAGCTTAGAGAGGTGCTACAGACATTTGTTCTTTCTCTTTCATTTCATGTACAGGTTCAAAATTAAATTAAATAATAAAAAAATAATAATAAAATAAAAATAACTAAAATTAAAAATAATTAATAATAATAAAATAATTAATTAATAATTAATAATATAATATATATACATTATATACATTTTTTTTATATTTTTTTTTATATATTTTTATTATTTATTCATTTTTTTTTTAATTTTTTTTTTATATTATTATTAACATTAATTATTTAATTATTTTTTCCTTTCTAAAACAGGCACAGAAATCGAACATACCGTTAGATATCTACGCTTGCCAAAGAGTCCATGGATGGGTCGCCATTCTTTTCGTTTCAAGACCTTATGTGCTGACTACCATCCTAACTATCCTAACGTCTTAACTAATATTATAAACACTGTTTTAAGTTTACACAACTAAACTTATACACCTGATAAAGTATATGCAAAATTTCTGGATGATCGGTTCAGTGGTTTAGGCGTGGAAAGGAAAGGAAAGAACAAAGTTTAACTTACTTTCGCATTTATAATATTAAACTTATACTGTCACTTACGAGATATCGGGAGCTCAAAATAATGAACAATCACGGAAGATATCCCGTAAGTGACAGTATAAGTTTAATATTATAAATGCGAAAGTTAAACTTTTTTCGTTACCTTTCCACGCCTAAACCACTGAACCGATCATCCTGAAATTTTGCATATACTTTATCAGGTGTACAGAAACGGACATAGGATACCATTCATCCCGAAAAAAGTACTGTTCTAGAGGAAAACAACAATAACGTTCTTATGATAATAGATGGAGCCACGTGTCTTTCGAATCAAAATTAAATTATATTATTACAAGCAGAGTACAACCCGAATTGAATGTCAAATTCTAAATTAACGCGAGCGAAGCCGCAGGCATAAGCTAGTAAGAATATATATTTTTATGTGTGCATTGAAAATCTGAAGCTTCAAGAAAGACTAAAAGGCGTCCCAATCATGATCGAGGATATAAGGCTGGACGGGTGTATACTGAGGTCCTCCCAATCTCCTGATACCTATCTACCTATTTACTTGAACTTAGGTCTAAATCTCGTGTTGAAATCCTCCTGTAATTTTAACCGACTTCAAAAAGGAGAAGGTTCTAAGTTCGGCTGTTTTTTTTTTATTTATGATCATCGATGTTTCCATCAATTATGGAACGATTTTTTTTAAATTCAATCTGTTATTCCTATACCTAGTTTTATCATTTATAATTCTCTTTTCTGTACTGGCGCTGCCGCTGGGGTTGCAGAGATCTTCAAGCGGCGTAAATATTACAAAAACCTTTGTGGTAACTATATTTTCGAGCCGTTTGGGGTTGAAACTCTGGGGCCGTGGGGTCCGAGTGCTCATAGCCTGTTTAAGGAAATTTCGAAACGCCTATTTGACGCTTACCCGTGACCCAAGGGCTGGCTTTTACTTTGACCAAAGGCTAAGTTCGTTCCGTTCTGTATGGTGTCCGGACGTAAAGAATAGCACCATCCCATATCTTCCCGTGGGTGTCGTAAAAGGCGACTAAGGGACTTACCAGAGAATGGGCAGCAGCGTTCTCTGATTCTACAACAACCATACTGCGATCGCCAACCCGCCTGCCAAGCGTGACGATTATGGCAAAACCCCCCTTCTTGGGGGAGGCCTATGTCCAGCAGTGGACTTTTCGGCTGAAATGATGATGAAAGGCTAAGTGTTGCCATACAACGTGGCAACGCCGCCAGTCTCTTGGGCACATTACCAGCTGACAGCGTTGAGGAGGAGTTGTTTGATGCCCTTTTATAGTTCGTTGTTAGTTTATTTATTTCAGGTTAGTTAATAGTTTTTAATTAATAACGTATTTAGTTAGTTTACTCTACCCTTCTAAAACAATTCCCAAGAGATATTGAAATAGAAAAAAAAAATTATCGACAGTTATTTAAAAAAAGATTTTAAGGAAATATTTTCACAAACTCCTTTCATAAAAGACTAATCTTTCAGCGTGGCGATCGCTAAATAATTTAAGAAGAAAAAGCTTTTTAATATCTAAGAGTGTTATAAGTAGAGCTTAAGATTCTGAACGCGGAAAAAAACGTTAAAACCCTGTCTTTATTTTCACGAAATATGTTACTGAAATAACAAAACACATACACTTTAACAACTTCAAACATTCACGAAAACATTAATTTTTGCTTTTTCACTATTTTTTTCACATTAACATTAGCTTTTAGCGATTCTTTAGACTCGTAGCGGTTTTAACGAGTCGTTGCTTGGTGAAGCGTTTGGGCGGTTACGTTTAGGCGGGCCGCCCTACCGGTAGTCGCGGTTACACTGACGGAGCGTTGTTTCCACGACCTCGAAATAGTAACTACTGGAGCGTAACTCATTTTGTTATCGCTTGGGAATTCGATTTAAGTTCAGGTATCCCTTTATTTATTTTCTTTACATATAATTCTCATTTTATTTAAAAAATAATAGCCCACCAGCATCTTGAACAGGGTCCGAGCTACCGGTGGTCAGGGCTCTTGAGAGAGGAACCTCCTAACGATACGCGCCGTGTCCTGCGTAGTACGAGCAAGTACTGCTTTCTGAATCAAGCCCCTGGTCCAGCTGCAAAGCGGGAGCCTCCTCAGATGTTGGTCGAGGCTATTGGCTATTAAGCCATTGGCCGACTCGACTATCGGCACAATGACTGTTGTACTCACGTCCCATATGTCGACAACCTCGCGAGCCAGATCTAGATATTATGTTTCTATTATTATTGAATTATAGCAGTGATAGCCTAGTGGTGTGACCGTTGGACTGCTAAGTCATAGATCACGAGTTCGAACCCAAGACAGGTTTATGCCTCAAAGCGCAAACATGATTGAAAAAAAAAATTATTAATTAACCATACCCCGCTCTATTTTTCATCCTGGTTGCGCTTTGAGGAATAAACATATAATATTTTTAATTTCAATTTGTGAGCGCAAGTAATGGTTGCGCTTCAAGGAATAATTTGATTGCGCTTAGTTGGTTTCGCTTAAAAATAGTTGCGCTTTGAGGAATACCCTGTACGATTGACGGCAATGGGATCGCCTGTTACATCTCAGTACTATTAAAAAAGTGAGAGTTTGTGAGGAAGGACGGATGGATGTTGGACTTTGGACACAGATAGTAAAACCTGGATTACCACATAGGATACTTTTGATCCCGGTAGTACGATCTTGTGGAACATAGAGGAGCTCGTGGCTAAATAATTACAGCCGCTCGGATCGATCTTTAGGTTAAGCCGTGCTTGCCTAGGTTGGTCTGTGGATGGGTGACCACCCATTACATACCGAGTTTCCTCCGTGCCGCAGAAGGCACGTTAAGCCGTTGGTCCCGGCTGTCATTTGTAGATCTTTGACAGTCGTTACAGGTAGTCAGTGCCCCAAAAAGTCTGATAACCAGTCTTACCAAGGGATGTCGTATTACCTATTACTAACTGGGTTGTGGAGGTCAGATAGGCAGTCGATCCGTGTAAAATACTGGTATCCAGCTGCATCCAGTTAGACTGGAAGCCGACCCTAACATAGTTGGGAAAAGGCTAGGCAGATGAGTGTGATCTCGTGGAACAATTAACGAACTCCACGTGGGCGAAGCCGCGAGCATAATATGTTAGTTGGAATATAATTTATGGGTGTATATGTATCGAGTTCCTGGCTATGTATGTAGGTACCTACTGTACGTAAACTTCCGGGCAGTGCTCACCCTTTCGGATAATTTATACGTGTCAATATTTATGTAATAGTTTCTCAGTAAACGGCTAAATTAACGAACAAACTATTCATAATTTTCTATGAAAATACAAAAGCGAATAACAGTAGATATATTTTTAATCTAGAAAGCTCGAACGTGCTTCCATGAAATAAAAGGTAAGTCAAAGTACCTAAACCTGTCTATATACAGTGGATTTTTATCTAAAGTGCCCTTTATATGACAATATTTTGTATGCGATAGTTATCCATTTCATCGTAATAGCGAAATAACAGTTATTTTATCGCTTTTTCCTCAAATGCGAAGTTCAGCTGTTATATGAATCATGCTCAATAGTAACTAGGAACTTATGTATAGGTATACTTATATGTAAATTAAAAGTGGTTGTTACTTATCGGTTTTCAGATGAGCTAAAGCCTTTGCCTTGAGTAAGTAGCCATGCAAAGAATTTGATGATAGTCGGTACCTACTGAAGTGAAAAAGAGCAGGATTTAATCAATTGTAGAAGATTATTTAACAGGGCCTTTTAATTAATCATCATGATCTTTTCTTAGCAGCGGTGGCGCAGTGGTAACAACCGCGACTTAAGGTTTGTAGGACGTGGGTTCGAAGCTCACTCTGTGAAAATCATTTTTTTATATTATCACCACTACTCGCAAAGCGCTGAAAGAAAATATTGAGAGGAAACTGGCGGTCTTAGAACCAGAAATTCAGGGAAATGTAAAATCCACCAAGGAGTATCGTATTACCCAATACTAACTGGGTTGTAGAGGTCAGATAGACAGTCGCTCCATGTAAAAATACAGGTATTCAGCCGCACCCGGTTAGACTGAAAGCTGACCCACCCGCATTCTCCAGTCAGTCTACGATCAAGATCACTTGCAATAACGTCGAAATATCGGGGGCTCAAAATAATTAATAATCACGGAAGATAATCTGTACCTAAGTGACAGTATAAGTTTAACTAAATGACCCCCCCCCCCCCCCCCGCTCTGGGTGGAGCGGAAGGGAGTGTTAGATTTGTACTGACTAAAACCCATCCATGTTCCTTCTTTGCCCTTTGTGTTCCAGGGCCGCGGTATCTCTTTCGAACAGGCCCGCAGCCCAAGTTTAACTACTTATTTGTTCTCCCTTAATAATTTGTAAACCACTTTCATAAGAAAATAGTTTGTTTGTTAGTAACATCATAATTATGTATACAATGTTAAAAACCCTTTCAAAGTTTTATCTCGACTTACTCTTGCGTCTCCATTCACCCCGTTTTACCCGCTAATACAAAATAAAAGACTGCTTCCAAGAAACGCCAATAAGTATAGTCAGAGGTTCATAGTACTTTAGAAATAATGTTGTTTCAAAGCTCACAAAACGGGAATATTTTAACAAAATTATAATAATTATGTACTCTCTGGGATCGGTGACACCGAGATACCTTATGTAGGTAGGTAGGTATAGCCGAATTGAAAACCTCCTCCTTTTTAGAAGTCGGTTAAAAGAGGGTGACTACTTAGACGATGACAAGATGATAGAAAAGTACTGAAGAAGACATGTTACGACGACCTCAAATTTTGAGTAAGGCAAAAGAACAAATATGAAGGTCCAGAATATCTTTTACCGTCCAGTGCTTACTATTAAATTGTGCCTAATTGAATTATGTAACCAAAACATTGTATCTTTAAAAAACAAAAAAAAATGGAATAAAATCCATCACAATTGCATCTGTGGCAGAAATTTGGCACGGACTGACAGTATGTACAGAATCTCTGGGGCCTCAAAAATATAAAGAATATTAATAACATGATTCACATCCCAAAATGACAAAGCGACAAGTTATACCACGCTCAATACTAAGTCCATGTAAAGGACTTGCAACTGTTCTAATTTCGTTTTTGGAGTAGCGATGGTGTGCCACTACGGACGGTTGACAAGGGAATGGAAGAAAAAAAAGTATTGCGCCGACCCCAATTAACATGGGACAATGGCAGGAAGATGATGATGGTGATGGTGCTCCATAAGATTTCATACCACCCGAATTTTATGTTTGGGCCACCTCTGCCTCAACTCCACCGAAAGCAATGATCAGCTCAGCCGATTAGTCGCCTATTTTGCAACCGACTAATTGGCCGGTCGGTTTTTATTTTTACTTTGCATCTCGCAGGTCAGCCTATGATGATGGTTTCTGCTTAGTCGGACTATCCTATGGGCTGTGCTTTGAGCGTCAGGCCTCCAGGAGATGTCAGCAACCACGTAGGGGTCCGCATGGGCCGATGCCAGGGCTGCGGGACTATTCGAAAGAGATACCGCGGCCCTGGAACACAAAGGGCAAAGAAGGAACATGGATGGGTTTTAGTCAGTACAAGTCTGATACTCCTTTCCGTTCCGCCCAGAGCGGGGGGCGGGGGGGGGGGCAGTTGATGATTTCCCATCTTTCGTCATTCCCAGATTTCTCATCAAGGCTGGGGAAAAAAACTTATAAACTAAGCGACACCGCGCTAAGGGCACCCCTTGTGAGGTACGAACCTCGGCTTAGGGCGTTGCTGGGAAGGACAGCAAAGGGACAGGCTGGATCTAAGTGAGATTATTTAATCTTTTGACCGCCATCGTCACATATACGTGAAAAGCAAGCGCGTGCCCTGTACGCCAAACGACACATATATGTGACTAAATTGTTGGTGAAATTGTGGCTTGGCGTTTATGCTCTGGCGTTCAAAAGGTTATGGGCTGATTTAAAACTACTGGCTCAGATTTTAAACTATCATGGTCACTAACATTATTATTTAGACTAGAAACGGGATACTTACCATGTTTACTATTTCTATTGAGTTCCCGATATTTCGGTGCTGTTGCAAGCACCATGATCACGGATAAACTGAAGTCATAATCGAGTTGCGAGTGACAGTGGTAGCGGTACTGAGTGCAAAAAACGAACAAGAAAGAGGGTAGACCGATTTGTCTGCTCATAAACACCCACCAGCAATAACTTCCGTTTATCCGTGATCATGGTGCTTGCAACAGCGCCGAAATATCGGGAACTCAATAAAAACAGTAAACATGGTAAATATCCCGTTTCTAGTCTAAATAATAATACTGGCTCAGCATCGCGGGCTGGCTCGAGCAAGGGTCGGGGAGATTCGGCCGGTCAGCTAGTCTGCCCATCTCTAGTACTTTTTCATGAATTGAGGTGCCCACCTACCTATCTCAACGAGCCTCCCAATGTTATTGCTTTTAGATAATATATTAAGTCCACTCTATTTCCCCGCGTTACCATGACAACGCGTTATTTTTTAATATTGGGCGACCGACTTCTAGTTTTGTTTTAGTAAAAGAAACAAAGAAAAAATATTTATTGTACTCACACAGGACAAACAATGAAAAAGAAAAGAAAGGGAATATAACTAAGTATAAAAATGAGACTAACATAAAACAAAATAATGTAAAACTAAAAGACCAAAAGGCCAAACGGGACCCTATTACTAAGCTGCCGCTATCCGTCCATCCGTCTGTCTGTTAGCGTGCTGTATCATATATATATATATATGTCACAGAATGTGTATTTCTGTGCCGCTATTAAAACAAATAATAAAAATAAATTTAAAATTAAAGGGGGCTACTACGCTGGTGGCTGGTGGAACCCTTTATGCGCGAGTCCGACTCGCACTTGGCCGGTTTTTTTTATTAAGCGGTGAAAAATCCTTAACGCATACCGCACCGTCCGAAAAGACGGCTGTCGGTTGTTTATGTGGGAGTTGCACCCACTAATAAACACCACCGAGAGCCTACTGTCACCTTGGTGGATAAGCCGCGAGAACTGCTACGCATGACGTTCACGACCAACCATGAGGCTCCCGATCTCAGCATGTTGCAGCGCTGGTATTCTGAAAACATTATTTTACTCTCAGGGAAATAGTAATTACCGTACCTATCAAAAACCGATATGAAATAAAATTGAAACGTCTTTATCGTGTAAAGTAAAATAATCTCAATTCATACGAAGAAAAAGTTCAAAGTGGGCGATTCATTAAAAAAAAACCGAAACTGTCAAATTTTCCAAATCAACCTTGAACATAATGCTTTAGCAATAAAGTTGAAAATCTATTAAATCAATTTGACAGATTTTAGTAGCTTGATGTGTTGGCGTCTGTACATAAATGCAAAAGGAACTCTGTTTGTTTGTCTGTTACCTTTTCACGACTTAACGGCTGATCGTAATGAAATTTGGCATGGAGATAGATTATAATAATATCCTAGGGCAACGGGCTGCCTTTTTTTTCTCACATATACACATAACCATTTCCACGCAAACGATGTCACGGACCACAGCTAGTTTTTTATGAATAAATGGAGAGTGTGTAACCAGTCTTGTTATAATGAAAAGAGTAATATTATTCTACTATGTTAATGAATTCATAATATTTTTATAAAAATCTGGAAACAAATCCCTTAAGAAAAAACAAAAGGAAAACTGTTACACTTACAACACTTACAACACTGTCCAACAACGTGATGTTTGATGTTTGAATAAGTACCTACATAATTTAAATAATGTTAATTTAGATGAATGTTATCACGGTTTATGCACCATCTCTTACTACCAATTTGTACGCCACGATATGCGACTGAACATGTTAGAGCTTTCTGTTTCTTATTGTTATCTTGCATGCAATGTAAGTACACCATGTTTAAACAAATAAAATTTTACTTACTTAATTATCGTAGTCCAGGTTACTTAATAAAACGGTCAAGTGCGAGTCGGGGTCGACCAGTAAAGTGGGGTTTTTTTTTCGCTTACCCCATAGTGTGTGTGGTGGTCGTTCGATAGGTCTTTAAAAAATATTACGAGTTTGTTCATACAATTTTTCGATTAAGGGATTCGTTTGTGAAATATTAAGCTTTAAAGTACTATTTTTTGTTAGACACAAGTGACCCCCCTTACCTATGATCACTTCGTCGTCCGTCTCCGTGTCAATGCACCAATTAACCTATATCTTATCCATCTTTATCAGTTCGCGCGTCAGCCATACTGAAATTTTGGCATTATCAACAGATTGGACTGAAATTCATATCTTAATCATGAAATAATTCGCACCATTGTGTTTCATGCATGTGCACGGAAATAGTTTGAAAGACATGCTCGATTTTTAATTTATTTGTTAAAAAAAAAATAAGTCGCGTGTGTGACTTCATGTGTGTGAACTCATTTAGTGTGATTTAGTGAGAAAATGTGTGTGCTAATTGTGTTTGTATTAGCGTTATGTTGTGTTCAATCGTGGGCTCAATGGGACCCGACTTTGTCGAGCGGATATCAGGATAGAGCCGAAAATCCGGGCGTGTATCCGCAAGTGAGTCCTCCTGCATTAGGCCAGTTCTCCGTATTAACGTACACCTCGGAACATCCGGATATACTTCCGCAATCATGGCCTCGTCCAATAATAGTCCAGTTCCCGGTATTTCCAAACAATCCTGAAAATACGGGCATGCCACCGGAAGGAAGACCACCATGGAGGTGGTCTTCCTTTGGCCAGTCCCCCGATATTTCGGCCATGCAGGAATATCCGCAAGGAAGGCCTTCTCCATAAGACCAGTTCCCCGTATTAACGGACCTCTCGGAACATCCGGCTATAATGCAATCTCCGCTTGAACCAATGGACTAGGACTACGTACGTCTACAGAAATTTTGATAGCTCGGCTAATTTGCATGATCTAAATATAATTTATAGCCTACGTTACTTCCTGATAATTTAGCTTTCTAATAGTGAAAGAATTTTGGATATCGGCCTAGTAGTTTTTGAGTTTTTTCTTTACAAACATAAAAATATTTCCTCTTAATAACATTAGTGTAGATTAAAGATCATTTCGACACTCAGTGCGAATTTGGTGCTGCCGGTCAGTTTATGACCCAATTGCTAGAGTGTCCAAAGTGTCCCTACACTTGTACTTAAGGGGTCGTAAAACGCAACTGACGCCGCAATTAACGTGGCCGCATACGGGACCCAAATAATTTGATAAAACGTACCTACCATCGACACGAAAAAAGAAGAATGGTGAAATACCTATTTCCAACCCATTCCCGAAGTCGTAGGACTTACAATATACTACTACAGATAAAATAGGACCATTTATATCTCCCACCACCACAACAAATAAAACGCAATCTTTCTTAGTTATTGTAGTAATACCGAATTCACTGAGGATCCTTATGCCCTAAGTAATATGGTTGAAAAGTGGTCGACCGTCAGTGAGCGCGGTAGCACCTATAATTATGCGTCACTGTCACGATTAAACTTTTTTTTTCTCTTTCTCTACTATCCTTTTCTAACATGACCCCATTTGTTGCAGGCAGATGACTCAAAGCCTCCAGTTGTAAAGGTGAAGCAAGCAGGTGTACCGACTAATCTGAGTGTCTTCGCTCTACCGCTGGAAAAATCTGACCATGAACTCCAGCTTAACGTGTCATGGCTCCCTCCTTCGGGTAAGGCTTTTATTTTTATACGGAGAACTAGCGACCTGCCCCCTTTAGACATGGGTGCCATTTTCTGTGGTGACATGTCAAAAACTGAACAGTTTTTTAGCAAGTGATGGTAAAATCGTATCCAAGTCAATGTCATTGTGCAATTTAGAAGTTAGTTTGCTTTTTATTTTAGTCACATTTAAAGTCTAGTTATCCTTTGTTTAAATCGCAGACGACATCATCTTAAAATACTTAGTATTTCCTTTTCAAGGTCTTTCATTTCCTTCCGCGACTAATGGAGCAGAAGGCTAGACCGCGTTTAAGGACGGTTCATATCTGTTGAAAGAGAGAGAGAGAGAAAGAAAGAGATTAAAGAAAAAAAGAAAGAGATTAAAGATGCTACCCGGCTATCCGGTTGTCTAGTTTGATACTTACGAGTATGTTTTTTTTTTGTTTCAGGTCACCCTGCAAACGGATACACCGTAGAGGTGATGAGTGTGACTGACACTAGCGACTGCGAGTCCTCAATATGCTTTCAACCCAGCATCCAAAAGGTGACTCAGCAGCAAACAGTTTAATTTTTTTCCCGAGAATAGAAATACGTTTTAATATAATGATGATTGAAGACACTAAGAACCCAAGATCGTTGTTTATCATTTCGTCGGTTATTTTTAAGATTATAGGTATCAAAAAGGTTTCATTGTAGATGGAAAGGATCATCAAAATAAGTGATTAAAGATAACGCATTAAAGCCCAAGCTGAACTGGCGAATCCCGCTCGGTATGGTATGTGGGACGAAATTTTATCGCGCCGATTGTGCCAACTTACTTGTGCGGAAGCGTTCTAATTGACAATTGTCGCATGACTTCTAAAACATTGAACAACAATCGACGCGCATAATAGCGTCCAGTAGTTGACCATACCATAGTGTGGCCAGAGCTTAACTCATAGTCCATAGGACTGTTGATTGACAAGCTTCCCATTCAATTTAATTCACAGCCGCAACTCTCTATATATGTATCTGTGAACTAATAAATATGAAAAGCTTTCCCATGCAGTTTCATGCCCATTCTTCTCCAAGAAGACCGACGTTTTGGAACGGGCAACTAGCTTCAACTTTTTGACTAACTAAGCGTCTCATTGACCATACAAAAATATCCGTTAATGGTTTAGTTAGTTGTAATAAAGACGCAGTCGAAAAAAAAGCGGTACGGTACGGCGAACTGGCTGCCACTACCACGCGCGATACGCGCACTTGCAGAGGCGACGCCGAGTGCGAGTGAGCGCCCGAGCGGGACTGTACAATTGTACATACCGACTTAGATGGATATGTCAGACTATGAGCTTGTACGCAGCGCTTGCCAAGGTCGGTATGTGGATTGGGAACCATCCATTACGTACTGAGTTTCCTCTATACCTCAGAAAGCACGTTAAACCGTTGGTCTCGGCTGTCATTTGTTGATCTATGACGGTCGTTACAGGTACTCAGTAGCCCGAAAGTCTGACAACCAGTCTTACAAAGGGGTATCGTATTAAGCAGTACTGACAGGGTCGTGGAGGTTAGATAGGCAGTCGCTCCATGTAATATACCTACTGGTATTCGGTTGCGTCCTGTGAGACTGGAAGCCCAACATCATCTGCCTAGCCTTTTCCCAACTATGTTACTTTGACTTTTTGTTGGTTAGAATTAGACCCCAACATAGATTGGAAAAAATTATGTGACGTGCTCCTTGCGCGCCGCTCCAGTCGCGACTGCTAACGCCACGGCACTAACCGGTATAATTCACGACACGTCGTCGTCTTCGTAAATTTTGTATGAAAACGTTATGAAGCGGCATCATGCCTGCGCAGCGCCTGCGCCGCGCCTTCACTTTACGCCGTATCAGTATAATTCACGACTACTGCTTTTAATTGGAAACGAATCGTAATTGGTAGATAAACTAGATTACTGCCTTCTTTTTTGTTGGTCTATCCTTCCAAAATTCGTCTATAACATACTTGTTCTATTACCCACAGAATGTGACGTGGGTTTTGGTCCCTCCGACCTGGTACGTACTTGGCGGGTGCACTATTCGTCCTGGATGTGCGTACTTGGTAAAACTGACCGCTGATCCCTGGGACGGTTTCACCTCTGCTAATCTAACCAAGGAGCTGGGTGGTAAGTTTGTATTATTACCGCAGTTTGAAATAAAACAAAAAAAAATACTGCGTATAAAAGAAAATCGCACATTTGAGGCTAATCACAGCCTCACTGAACAACTGTTTTTATGAAATGGTAATCGCGAAAAAAGAATCAGATGTCCCATTCATAACTTCTTGACCCAAATGTATGGAACAACTGATAATGTTTTCGCGATAACGTTGCTGGTTCCATGGAAAAAGTGAATAACAGTATGATAGTTTAAATCATAACCTTAAATAAGACCTCGCCTTTCTGGTACACGTTGCAAAAAGAACATGTTTTACACACATCAAAATTAAGCATAAAAGAACTTGTGGGGGGAAAGTATGCGTCATATTCACGCAAAACGGCCACCGCTCAGCATGATCCTGTACCTACACTATGCGAGACGAAGATACAGTTCTTGTGAACCTGGGCAGGAACCTAACTTGTGTATAATTTCCATCATCACTACTGCTCCCAGAAGAGTAAAGGAAAACATCGCAGGAAACTGGCATGTCATATCAAAAAATGTTAAATACAATACAGGCCAGGGTCCCAGCAGTGGGAATGTTATAGCTTGATAATGCTACGTTTACTGGACGCGATCAAGAAGGCTGTTGGAGGCAGCCTTTCAATCAACCTTTTTTATTATCAGGCAACTGAGGCCCATAGAAAAAATACACAAAATAATCTTAAACAAGAATAAACTAATACATATTAAAAACCTTATTAAACTATAACTATACACGTAACGTTGTTGTGGATTGTTTTTTTCTTTCTTTCTAACAAGCATGTTTTATTCCAGAATGTGAGGCAGGGGTATGCTCCTGCGCACACTCCCCCCGCCTCCCCGCGCCGGTTGTATCCGCGAGTACAGTCACCATTAATAACGCATCGTATTCCAACGTAAGCTGGTATCTGCCCACACCGAGGGAACCACAGAGACTGCCTGCAAAATTGGGCAAGCAAAGCTATATCATTACGTTAGTATTATACTTAAAACTACTATTATAAATGCGAATGTTAGGGGGGATGGATGTTTGCAGTTACTGAACGGCATACAGATAGTTTATAACCTGGATCAACTCATGGACATTCCATCCCGGTAGAACAATCCCGTAGGACAGTTACCGAACTTAAGGGACGAGTCGCGGGCATAAGCTAGTATTAAAATAAAGTATTAAATTAACCCTCCCACTAGGTGGACTGATGACCTGGTGAAGGTTGCAGGGATCCGCTGGATGCGAGTCGCACGGGACCGGTCAATGTGGCGGCACTTGGGGGAGGCCTATGTCCAGCAGTGGACGTCTTTCGGCTGAAATGATGATGATGATGATGATGATTAAATTAAAATAACTCATGTCCGTCAGCCTCAAGCAAAGCAACTTGTGACGACCAAAAACTTTTTATTTTACTATTTTTAATTGTAATAAACTACACAAATTCTTGTCATGAATCAATTTTACATTGTAACAAGAAGTTAGGACCACCATGTGAACATAGGCCAAGAAGAAAAAAAACCAAACTACTGAACCGATTTTGATGAAATTTTTATGGGACCAATCGGAAAGTATATCCTTTCACATAATTTTTCATTAAATGACGGGGAGTTATGAGGTAACAAACATTAAAAAAAATACAACCAAATTGAGAACTTCCGCCTTTTTTTAAATAGGTTAAGAATTAATATATTACGATCTTACATACTACTTCTGCTTCATCCACCTTCATACATCTAGTGTCCTACCATTATGTCTTAGAGCAGTATGTCTGTCTGTCTGTTCGTCCGTATGTCACAGCCATTGTACTCCGAGACTGTTGGCACCACACCGTTGAAATTTGATAAGCAGGTGTAGTCTATAAATCTCTTCGGAACCATCTTGAAAACTGCCATCGTTCCTTCCACAGCCTCTACAAGCAATTGCCGATACTAGCGAATAAGGCCCCATATTTTAAAATCCTGGAAAATCGAACGGTCCACGTCGATATCGGTGGTCTGGTCTTCGAAGGCGACATCACCCGTTCGACACTTCTACCGATATCGTTAGAAATGACGCTCGAAGAGAAGATAATAGCTAAAGTCCAATTAGAAGATGCAAGGGGGTGTCTTGGACCTGCAGGAATGGCTACAGTTTTTGGTAAGAATTCATCACTTATCTATTCTCGTTGGCATCCAGGTCGCGCTGCTGCAAGAAGAGCCTAGGTTCGATTCCTAGGTTGAGCAGTGTTATTGGGTTTTTAAATCAGCTATTTCTTAGCAGCAGCTCGAAGTTAATTGGAGTTAGCAATCGCTAGAGATACTCCTTTGGCTTTGAGACTTTCTGACTTCCAGAGTAGCAGTGGCGATCGGCGATGTGTTCTCTTCAAGAATAATGCCTGTATTCGATGAATATAAACGGTGATGGATGGAGATGGAGAGGAGACCAAAGAAACGATGGATGGATTGTGTGAGAAATGATATGATAGATAGAAAAAAGTGAAGTAAATGATATGTAACATGGGTCAAAGGCAGGAAGATGATGATGATTCGCTAACATTACGCGACACCTAAAATAATGGAGCCTAGAAAATCTAACAGTGCGTTTAAATTTAGGTATTCATTTCGGTGTCTTGTAGAGTTACTGAAAATGAGTATACGTGTTAATAGACGTTAATCTATTTTACTTGCCTACTAATTAATTTTATTTTCTTACAGCTCCTACGGGTGCGGAAGTTAACAAGACAGCTAAGAGCGAATTCTCATTCGGAATTTACGTAAGTAAAACTTGTACTTAATAAATAACTAAAACATTAAATTAGCATATTCAGTCCATAATGCTCTACCGGAACACAGGCCTCCTTCCTGTAAAACGGAATGGCCTGTAATTCATCAGGCAGGCCCAGTGCGGGTTATGATGACGATGTCATGTTTTCGATTTTTTGTTTTAATATTTCCACACGATCAATTCCTGAAAAGAAACAATTTTTTTTCATCCCATATGACGGTAGAAATATAACGTAAAGGCTATCATCCCACGCACAATAATTGAATAAAAAAAATGGAATGGAAGAGATCATCCTCATCTGCCTAGCCTTTTCCCAACTATGTTGGGGTCAGCTTCCAGTCTAACAGGATGCAGCTGAATACCAGTATTTTACTTGGAGCGACTGCCTATCTGCCCTCCACAACCCATAATATATTAATACGATACCCCTTGGTGACGACTGTCAAAGATATACAAATGACAGCCGGGACCAACGGCTTAGCGCGCTTTCCGAGGCACGGAGGAAATTCGATATGTAATGGGCGGTCACCCATCCACAGCCGAACCTAGGCAAGCGCGGCTTAACCTTAAAATCAACCCGAGTGGTTGATAATATTTAGCCTCGAGTTCGGGAGCAATGGAAGAGATATGGAATACTTGATGAACAAGTGGACGATATATTTAAATCTAAACCCGTGCAATTCCCGAAAAAGACTGAAGAGAGAAGTCGAACTCGACTGTCCTTTTATATCTTACAAAGTGAGTGAACGGCTACTATCCAACTAAAGATCAGAATTTGACGAAGGGGCCTCGTGTTGTCCACTATTTCTAGATTCGGTGCAACCGGTGTGGAATTGCAGGCGCGGCGCCGGACACGGGTGACACAGGGCTCTCGATCTTCCGCATCTAATACTGCGTTACAAGTCCCTTACCGATTTATTTCTTTCACCAGACTGTCCTAGGAGCGCTAATCGGCGCCTTTGCTTTGGGTGCAGCCTTCGTGTTAAGCGCACGCGTCGTCAAGCGTGCGCTGAAGTCTTTCCGCCGCGCTCCCGATTCCGCTCCGCGCGAGTCACTAATTCAACGGCCTGTGTGGTTCAATAATTATTATGAATATGAAAAATGATAACAAGAGTTTTCAGATTAAACAAAAAGTATTTTTTTACTATAAGGATTCTTAAAATTCTCAAACAATCATCATATTGTAAATGATTGTTTGATGATTTTACGATTCCTTTGATATCGCCTCTTCCCATAAATTTGCCTGTTTTATTTCATTCCGAAGTGTGACATTATGTATGAGTGTGTAACCGTCGACAACATTGTTCAAGTTCGTAACTAACTACCCTCTAATACGTAATTTTTTAAGGGTTCTGTTTCTGCGTTAAGCGCCTTCCTCTTCAGTTGTGCTTGTGGATTAAGGGCATTACATGGCTCAAATCCCAAAAAAAGCGTATGTTCAAAGAAATTTGTTGATGAATCTCTTCGTGCGTTTTCCGTGTAAAAAAGTATGTAATAGTTAAGTTCATCACAAATAAATTGTATTGTTTAAAATTTTAATAAACCTTCTCAATTTTTTTTGGTTAATCGTAGAAAATAGGTTCTTTTTCAACCTTAATTGTAAATTATCTCTGTAACGGCTGAATAGATCGGCATGAATTTTGTAACAACAAATACGTAATGATATACTTAACAATCTGTATTGTTTTTTTTCTGTTATTTCTTTTAATATTTTTAAATAATAAATAAAAACCGTAATTTTGCGAAATGTGCGGGGCAAGTCAACAAAAACCAGTACAGGGATCAAATCATCAAGGTCATCGAGCAATGTAATGCCCTTAAATGAAATGATAACTCTTGGTTTCTCCAACATATAAAGAGGTTTATTCCAATGGAGAGTTAGTAATAGTACAACAGAAAAACGGTTCAGAATCAAGGTTTGAAGTGAAGCTATACAGAGCAAGGTTGAGATTCCAATGTTAGTGGTTAAGAAAAAACGAGCGGTTAACTGTCCACGGGGAAGGACTCGGACATCCTCGTGAACTGCTCCTATTGGTGACATCCCTCGAGGTCCTCTCATTGGCTGTCCGAAGGTGACGCTATAATTTTGAGTCATGACGTAGGTTATAGGTGCCCCAAAGATCAGAACGCCTACGGTTTGGTCATAGCAAAATTTAGCGTCGTTAACATCATGCGTAAACAGGTTCTAATCCAATATATTATGGCTTTTAGGCACACTTAAATGATATGTTAACCTCTCTCTAAGGCATTGCTTATTACGCAAAACAATCATGTAACAAGTGCCTGATAAAATCATAATAGCAAATCGCGTTGTTACGGCAATCTTTGTCTAGTCATACCTCTCGTGCCGAAAACATCAAATGTTGCAAAACTCATTCGTTGCTTCAATATACAGGGTGTAAACAGACCCTTCACATACCCGTCAACCAGGCATTCTGTACATCAAACTAAGTAACTTTACGCAAAAATTATTGCTGGGAATCGACTTTTTTTTTTGGGGCGAAAAATCACGTTTTATGGTAGGACTCGATGGAAAGCACTCAAAGCATTGTGCTGATGAATGGATTGAAAAGTACGGGTCGTGGAGGCGTGTAAGGTAAAAATCTTAAACTAAAAACATGTATTAAAAAAAAACTTGGAACTTTGAGACCCAATATCTCCGTAACTAGGTTTCCAGGTATGGTCTAGAACAAAAAAAATATCGCAAAGACGGGGAGAACAAGTGCCTTTCGGCTATGTTAAGGGTTACACCCTTTATTGTATGCCACTATCAATACTTGAATCATATAAATGGTGCTTATATGTATAAAGTGCAGACTCTGTATGTAACAATCACGGTCTGACAAAACGATCCGATAAATAAAACCACTCAATAAATCAATAAACTTTTATTTGACATAAAATGAATGCACAGCACTTCATATACTTCCATCACAAGATATAAAACATTACAATGGGGTATAATATTTGATCCGCACTCTTTCTACAAAACAATTGAACATTTAAAAACACTTATATCTACATCAGTCATACACACAAAAACTAACACTACATTTAATTTAATAAAAACTTAATTTATTGCAAGTTTTTCCCTCGTTATTAAAATTCTATTTTTCGTAATATCATAGCCATAATGAACAGTTGGTTTAGAATTTAAAAAAAAAAAACATGTGTAGAAAAAGGTGTGTAGGTACAGGATTATACAATGGTGGTTCATTGTATAATCCTGTACACACGACTATGGTAATGAATTTATGAAATGTCCTATTTCGTACCAAATTTTTCTGTATGTTGGACAGCCTGGCGTAATGTGTACCAGCCTTACTTCAGCATACTTTTGCCTCTCAAAATATTCTTTATTTATAAAAATTAAAAAAATAGTACATCAGGCACACAAGACAGGACGAACATGAGATAGACCAATGAATACACAAAACATTTCAACGAAATATATTTTTCAAGAAAAGCCTATAGACACAGCAATAAATTAAAATAATTATAATTCAGTAATTAAATGTTTAACTTAATTAATTCAAGAAAATATTTTAAGTGCGCTATTTGATAAACAGTAAGGCTGCGTCCTAACCAAAGCGATCGTCGCGCGAACACGCGACCTTAACGTTCTGTTGGTTCCATGAACTCGAACGCATGTTCGCGCCTACGAGTGTGTAGTGGCATATGAAAGTGATGATCGTGTATTCGTGCGTCTGATCGCCCTGGTTAAGACATATTATAAAATTGTTAATAAAAATAGAATGCGATTTAATGCATAAGTATAAGAAAATAGTGCGCGTATCAAAAGCTATATTGTGTCAAACTGTTGAATTAAAATGCAAAATTGTGTTGGATATCCTAATCGAAAAAGAATACTTTAATGCATTAGTTTTATTTACAGAAAATAATAGATTTTTACTTATTCCTAGATTATTGTTAATAGAAACATAATATGTATATAATCCGATATTGCAAAGGTGTTGTAAGGGGGTTCATTTGTTTGTATTAATAGAATATTATGATAAAATCCGTAACATTAAAAAATCTACTGTTAAATACCTAACCACACTACTAATTATGTATATATTATGGCAATCATCACTTACTTGTTATAGGCACAGTATAGACCAGGTCACACATTCAGAAAAAGTAGGTTTTACAGAAAATCATTTTATTTATAATATGACCTCATAAGACACTGGCTTATGTCGTCATATTGCATAAAAAAAATAAGAATATAAATAAATATGTATGTTATTAAAATATTAGGAATTACTTATAATATTTAAACATTCATACATATTTTGGTAAGTCTCTTAGAATCTTTTTCGACGGAATGTCCACAATAACATGTTTCTGTTATGAAAGGTTTTTGTAAGTTACTTGACTTCCCCTGGCCGACAGAAAAAGTTGATAATCCATTAAGGGGCCGTATCGTAATAAACTTTCACTGGCTTATAAAACGATATATGAACGAATATTATTACTTTATCTACTTCCATACCGATAAAGAATGACTTTAAAAAAATGGTTCGTTTTTAAATTCACTTTTTACAGTAAAAATATTGATAAATCAAGGAAAAAATATTAAAATAAATTCCAAATTTCCATTAGTAAAAATTTTTTCCAAATCTAAAGCTGAATTGCATGTTAAAATTGCAGCACAAGAACATTATGGGACATTAGGTATGCCTGTGTATTTTTCTTTTTATTCACTATATGCTAGATATTGTGCATATTCATTCAAGATATTTTAAACAACAATTAAAACATTTATTTGTATCTTGATATCATAAAATATTAATGTCTAAACCAATTTCCATCTGAATATGTGACCAAGAAGTTATATATGAACGACTTATTTACATCGTTCGTAAACTGTACTCTAATGAATAATATAAGTATAATAAGACAGTGGGAATTCAAATGCTTTAAGGGACATTAATGTGCTATTGGATTTTCTACTTTCAGCACAGCACTGGAAGCTGAAAATCGAACAGCTTGGTCAGTGTACCTTACGGAATTTAAAATTTCTACAGTCGAATATCTATAATTCTATACGTACTTGATATGTTTGGGTAAATTGATGAATATGGATTTATTGCTTTATTGTTAATTTTAAAAGTTTGGAGTAAAAATGATAAGTAAGATGTGAAAAGGAGAAAGGCCCCATCAAGGTAGCAAAAGGGTCAGCAGAACAAATTCTTGAGTTATTGCATACGTGTGACTCCTTGAGCGACTTTAGGGCGAAATCACTTTTACATACACAGATCAACATTTTCTCGCATGGTTTTCCCTTTCTGCTACTTAAAATTGCAACTCACTAGAGGGAGAGGTCCAATCGCACGTTACAATACATCGAAGGCGATGCGAATAAATACGGACTTCTCGCTCCACTAAATTACGCCTTTACGTGACAGAATGAGATAGAGATGCACGCTGATCCGTGCATGCAAGTGTCTTGTCACAATTAACCCCGTACCTTGCAGGCTAGCTGCGGACACTAAACTCTCACTAATACTTTAGTACATTATCTATAACGAGTCGGAAGTCTACAGCTAACCGCAATCTGGTCCGTACCAGGAGTACTGTACCGTAACTAGACGAAAAAAGTAGATATAAAAATTATATGCATGTACAGGGTGTAAACAGACTCTTCACATAGCCGTCAACCAAGCATTCTGTACATCAAACTAAGTAACTTTATACAAGTAGTTATTGCTGGGAATAGAATTTTTTTTTAGGGTGAAAAATCACGTTTTACGGTAGGACTCGATGAAAAGCACTCAAAGCATTGTGCTGATGGATGGATTGAATAGTATGGGGGTCGTGGAGGTGTGTAAAGTAAAAATCTTACATTACAAAACATGTATTTAAAAAAAAACTTGTGAAAATGTTGGAACTTTGACCCCTAATATCTCCGTAACTAGAAGGTTCCCAGGTGTGGTCTAGAACAAAAAAAATATCGCAAAGACGGGGAGAACAAGTCCCTTTCGGCTATGGTAAGGATCTATTTACACCCTTTATTCGTTGAATATTTTAATGTCAATTTTATTTTCAATTATTTTCGTACAACGGTTTACAAGTTAATTATAATATCATTCCACTATGATTCTACAACACATACATTCAAACTCGATGCTATACTTTAAAGGTGCAAAAATACCATATATTTTCCAATAAAATTACGTATTATCGACTTCGTTATACTTAGATATTAAATATTACAGTACATAATACAGTATTATCATAATTTTGGGTCCCTATAACTTATGTCGATCAAATACGAAGACAGTTTCCAAATTACTTTATCGTGGGATTTAAATACAAAATAACGTAAAATACAAGTTGTTTCTGAGAATATATTAAAGTAAAAATGTACAAATTTTCTTATGAATATAATTACAAATGGCACAGGAAAAGAAGCGATAATATATCTGTTGTTTTGGTGACAGACTATACTGTCCATGTATAAAGGGAAGTGCCGTTCGGCGATCCCATTCTTTTCGGCCCGAAAGCTCTTGCTATTCTACGAACATTACCGAATAAGTTTAAAAAAAGAACCCATCACAAAATTTTCTATTTACCTCGGGTTCGCCTTATACAACATTATTATTGGTATTTTTGAAACCTGAATATAGTTTGTTCAGAATAAGTAACTGAATCGATTCCAATAATTTTTAAGCCTTGTTATATTTTGTCCCAAAAATATTTAAAAAAGGTTACAGGTTGGATACTGAGCGACACTAAGTACCTATCGCAATCATTTAGGTACCTACTGCCAAATTACTACTATCAATGAGCTCAAGACGAATGCTGAAGGCGAGCGCGCGGGCGCGCGCCTGGTGACCATGTTTTTGTGCGGACAACCAGGTAACAGAACAAGCTTATTACTTTGTGATTTTTACCTCACCAGAGAAATTAATTTCAAAGTTAATTGACAAACTACAATTTTCCTTTTCACACAACTGTCAAAGAAATGACGGTTATGATTTATATTTTAATATTTAAATTGATAGTCAATTTGCTTAAGAATTTGTTTCTCTTTCTCGAGCTGATGATACATTTAGTCTGTCACCAAATATTATAATATTATTAAATTATACAACTCGTATCAAATAAATAATAATTACTAAATTCGTTGGAAAGGCAAGACTACAAATTACTTAGATTCATATATTATTTATGTGTAGTGAAAAATCACAGCAAGCGTTAGTAAAATTAAACCTAAAAATAAATAATAAACATCAAAATAAAGTTATCTTATGTTAAACAGTGATATGTGGAATCGATTAATAATTATTCGAGTTTGTTAATCGATAATCGAATAACATCGTGAAACAAACGTTTTATAAAACTTTATAAATTAATAATATACAAATCACTGGTAGAAGTTACACTAGAAATAAATATAAGTGAATAAAGTTCATAGAAAATTATTTTATCACTGTTGTTAAAAGATACAAGGAAAAGGTCAATTGTAGTATACTTTGTTAACATAGGCAGAGTCTAAGGCCAACACCTATAAACGTTGCTTAGCCCGAACTTTGGCTAAGTATTATTCCTGTCACTGTCGCACAACTACGACATGTCACAGTCAAAGCAACAGCCAAGTAACGTTTATAGATAAACAACCAACCCCTAACTTTTAGAGTCAATTTCTTAGACAATTTCTCGTTTTTCACCTTGTGTTTTTTAACTTATTTAAAACTTAATTATACTGACTATACAGCATTCTGTAACATGTAAAAAGTTGTTATACTACTTGAAACCATGAACACACTGTTATTTCGTTCAATATTCATCGTATACACCGAATGAGTAGATTTAATACCCAGGACTTGTTCATATAGAATCTTTGAAGAATATTATATTGGTGACATAATAGAAGTCATAATTATGTAGTTAATTTCATTTATATTTCAATATCATGGTTGTCCAAAAAAAGACGCAAATTTATCGGAATTTTGAGCATATTTTATGCAGTCAAGCTGTTCTCTTTCAGTTTAATATGAAAACCTTTAGGCGCGACTTATTCGTTGACCACTTTGTCATACCAATTTCACTTGTATAATCGACTACCTACAGTTCATTTTCACTTTGTCCCTTTGCTTATTTTGAAATCTATCACCACTTTGTCATACCAATTTCAGCTGTATACTCAAGTGTTTAAGTTCATTTTCACTTGGTCTTTTTGCCCCAAAACTGAACAAGTCCTCTACTATCTTAGCTCAATAGCTCCAAATTCGGCGTATGCAACAAACAAACAATCCTAATACGATCAGTCAGGTCTTACATCGACTGTAAACTAAATAATTGGCAAGGGAGTGCTCACTATCAGTTGGAGCCGCTCTCGGAACAAGGCTGCGTCAGACCCTGGGTGTAGGCAGTCTGTATGCTCTCACATACGAACTTATACTGGCTCTGTGGAAGAAAGAAATATTTAAGTTATTATACAATTTAACAGTACCATCGACACGTGGTAGGAGAAGAATCAGGATGACGATATTGGGAATTTAATGTTTAAAACCAGTCCAAATTAAAAAAAAAAAAACAAAATTGTTTATTTCTTCACAAGATTAAAACAATTAGGTTGTGATTGGAGCTTTCTTATAAGCAAACAATGTCTGTATTAGAAGACTCCGCTCTTCCATAACAAAAGATAGAAAAATATTAATAACATATTTAACATAGGTAAGTAGACAAGATTGGCATAGGTATAGTTTGTGTGTGCGTGTGTGTGTGTGTGTGTGTGTGTGTGTGTGTGTGTATGTGTATGTTATGTGCTTGCATGTTTGTGTGCTTGTGTGAGAGTATAGAATGTATTGTATTGTATAACGGGCTGGTGCCGGCAACTCCACGTCAAAGCGCGTAATTTACGTGCGAGAGATAGGTTATGTCGTAGGTTTCAATAGTTAAGTTTCGTCAAGACATTTGTCGTAGTGTCGTTGGGATTGGATATTGTATTTATTTGAACAAAATGACTTTTCAGTATGTGTTCACTATATTTTAAATCAAATTTGTTAATTCCAAATCACATGGTATTGTATTGTATACGGGACAGGTGTTCGCAGGTGTCTGCGTTTTTTGGTGGATGGGAAATTGAGATGTATAAAATACCATTCGTATTTTGAGAAACCAGGACAAAATAAATGCATTTTATTTTTGCTTTCTAATTGTGGATAAGGCTAGGTAGATACAGGCACAGTGAAACTGGTACACTTTGGGATGAGCCTATGTTCAGCAGTCGGTAGCCATAGGCCTAGGTGATTGATTAAATAGTTGGTATATACTCACAGCATTCTGTATGCACATGGGGCGCTGCGCGCGCATGGCCCGCACGAGGTCGAGCGGGTAGAGCGGCTGGCGCCGCGCCGCCAGCGCCAGCGCCACCTCGCACAGCACCAGCGCGCCCGTGCGGCCCACGCCGGCCGAGCAGTGCACGATTATGGGCGGGTCCAACTCGCGCTCTTCTTCGATCTCGTCGGGGTCTACTACGGTTGGTATTACTGTGAATGAAAATATAAATGTAATAATATTTTTCTATCATCATTTTAAGTAGTAGAATTATTTCAACTACGTTTCTGGGACAGTCGGACAGACTGGATACGGTAGGCGAAGGACCGGATGTTGTGGATGTGGCACAGCTAGGAACATGTCTATATTGAGTAGTGGAAAGCAATAAACTAATTGCTTTTGCGAAGTCGTTGCCAACCACTGTCGTTGATCCACCTGGATAAAGTTTCGTAGGTTGTCGTAATTCTAGTCTGCCATCGAAATCTGTACAGCCGTTTAAGAGTGATTGAAAGAGAGAAAGAAAAAGTATTTATTAGACTAGCACAGGACCACAAAAAATGGTTGAATTAACAATAAAACAAAATTACATAAAAAAGTAATCGTAAGAAAAAGATAAAACAAACAAAATTGGTCCTGTACGAGACCAAAAGCATGGTGCTGTGATTGAGTTAAAACATCTGAATTTAGACTCATCATCTGCCTATCAGATCTGAAGGTATCTACGAATAAGATTCCTACCGGCTTCCCTTCGGGAACAACCACTCTATGTAGGGTCTACTGTAGTTAAATAGAAAAGTACATTCAGTTCATTCATATCTTTTCATCACAGTGCAGAAATTTAATACATTCTTACATTCAATACATTCTTTTTTCTTTCAACAAAGAAAACGGCGCTCGGGTGTCAGAATTCAGAACTAAAATTCGTTTGTACGTGCACACGTGGCTTTACGAACGGCAGCACCGTTTTGTATTATGTAGGAGAGAACGAGATAGAATGAGTAATGGTCGTATTTGGTGCTAGATTTTTTTACATTAGATAAATTTCATTTTTAGTTTCTCTGCATTTTAATTTACAAAAAAAGGTGGAAAATAAATCAAGATGGCGCCTACGAAAATTTTCAAGGGTGTAATTTTCATTATTTTCGGAAATTTTCCGTTTTTTCGTCATGGGTGTAATTTTTATGGTTTTACAAGTTACTGTACACGAAAATGAGATGAAAATGAAAACTGACTATGGCGCCGATAAAATTTTCCAGTTATTTTGTATGCTTACAGGCCGCATCACGTTTCCTGAGCTGTCCGCACAGCTGCGTGAAGCTGATGAAGGCGGCGGCGTCCTCGGGCACGCCGTGGTCGGGCCACGCGGTGTACTGTAACTGGGTTACATTGCGACACGCTCCTGTGTTCTCCTGGGAATATAATAGTTAAAAAATACATAAATGTCGGATCCGGTCATTGGTACGGACATAAAATGAATCGCAAGCGCGCCAGTAGTGACATCACGCGACCTGTTTACCCACACCACAGCGTGCTTCTACAGAGCCCTGATGTTTACAGCTCGTCGCGAGGACAACATTGGATGTCTGATCGCAGAGGAGTTGAGACGTCTTGGAACTGTACCAGATTCATTATGCCCCGTGTTATTGTGTTAAATTATAATTTCAAGTAATTTGTTAGTTTAATAGAAACAATGTATCGTACCCAGTGTAAATACACTGGGTGCTCTACATTGTTATTGCACGAAACCCATCGTCTGCCCACATGATGTACGACCCTAACGGAATAAATCCTGACATATCCGACATATATAACATCAAAAATGGCCTTGGAGTAATGAAAAGATCAGTTTTGTACCAGTAATTTGTATGGTATACACTATAAATAATAGTCTATGTAGCATGCTTAATTACATTCCGACGTAACGCATACGCCTTGGATAAGGGGAGCACGGAGAATAAGCGAGGAGGGACGATGCGACGCGACGGTGCAGCGGCAGCGGCATCGCACTCTTGTTTATACTGTGTATTATTATCACTTGCTTCGGTGAAGGAAAACATCGTGGGGAAACCAGCATGCCTGAGAGATATTTCTCGACGGCATGTAAAGACAAGAAAGAGGCATAAAAACTCTGACATCAGCCCCTGTAGCATGACCACCGTAGACAAGGATTTCTTTGACGGAAGAATCGACAAAATGACAGATAGTGCAAAGAAATCTGTCATTGTGTCGACACAATCTGTCATTTTGTCGATTCTTCCGTCAAAGAGATCCTTATCTACGGAGGTCAGGTTAGGCAATAGCCACACGATAAAGAAGAAGAATGTCAACCAACCTTTATAGTCATCTCTCTCCTTACATAATGTCCATGGTTCTGTTCGCTGGTCGTCAATATCGTCAAACTATTGGTCGCCTTCAGCGGAGTGTTGCCAACCTTAGGCCAGTACTGATGGCACTTGGCCCTGCCCCGCTCGGTTAGAACTGTTAGCATTACTACGAGACTGCTTTCTGATTCCCACACCATCTGCCAGAAGTCGCCTACTGTTGTTGATAGAGGACCTGAGGAAGGGAATATGACAATGAATAAGACGTTTTAAAAGACAATGCCTTCACAACTATAACCAGAATAATTGCATTGGTTAGTAAAACGATAATATCACGTCTGTAATCCCCGAATGTTTAGGCAAGGTATACCCATTAGTACACCCGCATTTCGTCAGTTATGTATAAGTCCCATGTCTATTGCTAATAGGGGGCAGGTCTATTGTTATCAACCGGGCACAAATCCAGACTCAGTGGCTGCTGCTGAGAAACTCCTGATGGAAAAACCCAATAACCCTTTGCCCGACCTGGTAATCGAAACCAGGACTTCATGCTCAGTAGTCGCCCTTGCGACCACTAGACCAACGAAGCAGTCGAAGTAAAAAGATCAACCTATAATATCAATTGTAAGTTTTGCTTAAATGCTTGTCCCATGTCAGCTATACTCTCATAATAGGATAAATTTAAGCGGGAGGCACCGGCACTAGGTCTCGGCGCATGAGTTCTGCTTGAATTCATGTTCAAATCGCCCTAGATCGCGCCCAGTCCCTCCTCTCGCATTCATCATCATCACCATCATTTCAGCCGAAAAGTCCACACATACATACACATAGGCCTCCCCCAAGAAGGGGGGTTTTGCCATAATCGCCACGCTTGGCAGGCGGGTTGGCGATCGCAGTATGGTTGTTGTAGAATCAGAGAACGCTGCTGCCCATTCTCTGGTAAGTCCCTTAGTCGCCTTTTACGACACCCACGGGAAGATATGGGATGATGCTATTCTTTTCGTCCGGACACCATACAGAACATCTACTCTCGCATTCGTCTAAATCGAATCTACCTCTGTAATATGAGGTCGATTTCCTCAGCATTTTTAGGAACAAGAGAAGATAAGAGAGCATTTTCGTTACTTGTGTGTTTACTAATAATACTAATGTGTTTTAAAAGGATTGAACGACACAAACCTTGCGTTGCAATGTAAGTGAGCACTAAATCAGAGTTCGGTATGTCCATATTGATGTAAGATGCGTTGATATAATCGCCTGTTGGTCCATTTTTCAATATCACTCGTGTTGAATCATCTGCAAAAGAATGTGAATATTTGTATTTATAAGTTTTATTAATACTAAAAACACAGAAGTGTTATTTTGTATGAAACTATAGGGACTTTTGATGATACCGTCAATGTTAGACCTAGGAGAGACCACTTAAATGGTCCATATTTCTGAACTTTACTGCAAGGTCCAAACAGGTTCTTTATTTTTCATCATTTTAAATTATGTATTCATGTATTTTATGCCACTCTGGTTCTGTATAGTATAAGAGTAACAAACAAAACTAAACACAAATGTAAAAAAAAATCTGTTAGTTGATTAAACAAATATTTTTTTAAGTTGACACCTAACGCGTTTGTGTGGTCAAGGAGTGTCATTGATAAAGATTTTTATTTGATTTTATTATAAGACAATTTATCACTTCGAACGCTGCTTTACTGGTACTGACATCCTTTGGCGAGTTCGTCGATGGACAGGCCCCTACTAAGTAATAATTATTAGACCACTTAATTGTTACTATACTAAATTGTTAATTGTCTGTGTCTTGTTTTGGTAGCTTAGTTTGACAGTTCAAACTAAGCTACAAAAACAAGACACAGACGGGAACATATCTAAATCAAAGCACGATCTAAGTAACGTTTACAGATCTCGGCCATAGATTTTAACAAAGTAAAAACAAATCGTCAACTTACAAGGCGCAATATCCCTATACCGATTCTTATTCAAGTTACAAGGCAGCTTCGACACATTGGTAGGTTCATCAGGCAGCCTCCTCAGCAGAGTCTCGTACTGTTTGAGCGCATTCCCGCTAGCGAGGCCGTCGCCTAGCAACAGTATGGATTGTTCTAGAGCGTCGCCTTCGTGTCGGGATTCTTCGGAGTATAGAGGAACAAAGCAGACTTCGGGCTCTTCGGATACTGGGTCTTCGGGGGCGTAGACGGCTGGAAAGGTGAATAGATTATTTTATTTGTAGATTTATTTGGTTTCCGAACGGATATAATATAACACTACAGTAATCCTACGCTGTTTATCTGCCTGTCTGGCTTGGCATACCAAAGGGCTGTATCTTTTAATACGTTTATGGCGGTTTAAATTTGTATGAATGAACACAGCACCCAGTCAACAATATGAACATCACAGGCAGAAGACGTCGAGCCAGATCTCGTAGATGTTGGGTAGAGCTGGATTAAACGAACGCCCAGTTAGCGCGTAACTCGGCCCGAGTTACGCGCTTCTCGCAAAAAGTTTGGAGAGTCATCATCATCTGCCTAGCCTTTTCCCAACTATATTGGGGTCGGCTTCCCTAACCGGATGCAGCTGATTAACAGTATTTTATATAGAGCGAGAAAGAAAAAAGTTAAAAGTTGTTAAAGTTTGGAAGTAAAAAATTGCCCTGGTTCGAATGAACTGGAAGTCATAGAGCCTTACTCAGCAGAGAGATCACGCAGTCTAACAATAACCAATATAATAGTTTTGATGACACGGAACTCTAATCAAAACATGGATTAACTAATAAAACTAATATTACTCACCATTGGGCTTCACGACTAAAGTAAGGGTTCCTCTCGTGTTTCTAATCAGTTGTACAACTTGTTCGTGAGTCATTTCATCCACGTCCTGCCCGTTTATTGATATTACCTGGAATTATAAAATCACAAACAATCAATCAATCTTATATCATTTTGATATAAGTAGGGAAACTTTGTTATTGCATTCGAGGCGGAATTAACACCCGAGCTGCAGGCGAGGGTGTTATGGAGCCGAGAACTACAATAACAAATCCCCACGCGTTAACGCGTATCAAACGACGTTTTTCAATACACTTTCGAAGAAATATATTTTTGAATTTAGAACACAAATGTTATTTTTTCATAACAGTAAATAATTGTTTTAAATAATCATGTTTATCTATGATATTCTATTTGTAAACACAGATTTAAAAAAAAAAACAAACACCGCCGACTACAGTCATTGAACCCATTTGGAAAAACATTAAAAATCCACGCGTGTGAACCATTGCATCTTGAACCTTATCGTAGTGCGATAAGAACCAGTTTTCGAGAAAGTGTATTGAAAAGAGATTTGTTACACGAATAATAATGCATGTGTCATCATCATCATCATTTCAGCCGAAAGACGCCCACTGCTGGACATAGGCCTCCCCCAAGTGTCGCCACATTGACCGGTCCCGTGCGATTCGCATCCAGCGGATCCCTGCAACCTTCACCAGGTCATCGGTCCACCTAGCGGGAGGCCTTCCAACGCAGCGTCTTCCGGTTCGCGGTCGCCACTCCAGAACTTTTCGGCCCCATCGGCCATCCGTTCTGCGAGCAATGTGCCCTGCCCACTGCCACTTCAGTTTGGCTATTCTTCGGGCTACGTCGGTTACCTTGGTTCTCTTGTGGATGTCCTCATTTCTGATTTGATCACGCAAGGAAACTCCGAGCATAGCCCTCTCCATTGCCCTTTGGGTGACTTTAAGCCTTCTGATAAGGCCCATTGTGAGCGACCACGTTTCGGTCCCGTATGTAATCACTGGCATCACACACTGGTCATAGACCTTCGTCTTGAGACACTGCGGTAAGTTGGACGAGAAGATACCCCGCAACTTCCCGAACGCTGCCCAGCCGAGTCGGATTCGACGATTGACCTCTTTCTCGAAGTTAGACCTACCTAACTGGATCGTTTGTCCAAGGTAGACATAATCGTCTACAACTTCGAGTGTAGAGTCTCCGATCTTGATAGGAGTGGGTGTTACATGGGCATTCAACATAATTTTGGTTTAATAATGCATGTGTAGAATGCATTTAAACGTAGCGTGAGCTTTAAGGTTCCGTGTCGACTAGTCTTCACTGATGCCGGGCAGCGAGTGCACGTACCCTTAAAGTAGTTCATCTACTTACTGATAATCTGTTGGTTTTATTCTAACCTAACTAGTATTCCTAGTGAACACCACATTGACGGGTTATGCTTAGATTTTCCTTGACACATCACTGGCTAGGTTTATATGGTCTGTCTGAAAGTTTAGGACATGCTATACTATGAGAGCAGTTTATGTTTGGTGCCTTGTAGGACGAGTTAGCGCTGCTGGAGAGCATGACGTCCTTGGTTCGATTCCTAGGTCGAGTAGTGTTTTTGGGTACTTCCATCAAGAACGGAGTACGGTTTTGTGCAAGGCTACAGGCTAAACTATCACATGGAATTTTAGCACAACTGGCAAAATGTGGTGTTTTCCGGTAAGGGGAATATAAGTGAGATGTTATGTACCTGATCTCCCTCTTGCAACTGCTGCCTCGTCCTGCTCGCGACTCTAGAAACTAGAACTGGTGCCCCTCCCCCTCCCCGCACGTTGAACCCGAACAGTCCGTCCGCGCCCGGCTCCAGGCGTATGCGCACTCCTCCGTTACACTCGTTGGTGTCGTTCCCGTCGGAGCCAGATTCTGATTCGTCCACGTAGGTGAGTGGGATGCGGAGGACACGTTCTAGGAAATCGCCTTCACTGTAATTTAAAGGGAAAATTATTATGTGTTCTTATATTGTAAGATAAATCAGATATTTCTTTGATAATACAGTATCTTACGTCACTGGCGTTATATTTAATCCTGACCGTTACGAAGATTTCTAAGGCTTATATTTCAAAGTACAGTTATAAGCACTACACGGGATCTGTCCGCATCACCTCATGTCATCAGCTCATCACCTCGGCGTGCACCCAACGTTATTACCTTACCGTATCGGCTCAGCATCGCCGGGTGGAGAATTTCATTCATATTGTTGCGTATTTAGAAGAATAAAGTCCTATTCTGGGTACATTCTAGCGTAAACAAGTACTGACTGTATCTCCGACACAGGCCGGCTGACGTCCGTCCAGGCGGGGCGCGGCGGCGGCTCGCTGTGCGCCGTGACGCGCGCGCCGCGCATGCCGCCCGGCGACGCGCAGCCCAGCGAGCGCTCGCGGGCGCGGGAGCTGCTGCGTCTGGGGGGGTAACAGAATATTATATAAGTTTATTATTACAAAAGGTTGAGTAGTAGACAAAATAGATATTGAGACATTTTCATCGTTTAGACGAAAATTGTGCAGAACTGGACATAGACCTCCTCCAAACATCGTTTCATCGACCAATCCTGTGCCTCGCCCATTCAACGGATTCTGATGTCCCCGTAACAAAATCCCTATTCGTGGAGCTGGCTCTCCTAGTATCTTCAAGTTCATGTCGTATATAACGCTTTTCACTTAATACAAGCTCGTCAGCTCGTTGGTTTAAGCTACAATTGTTACGCACAGCTCACGGATGGGTGAAAAATTATTTCATACCAGTTTCTTTCTGTTGGCCGCGGCTGTTCGTGGATATTTCAAGTCCTATGACAAATAGTGTTACCAAGAGATATTATGTTATTGTAACTAAGTTCTGCATGTAGGTCAGATAAGCAGTCGCTTCATGTTACGTACCGGTTTTCAGCTGCATAGACTGAAAACCGACCCCAACAGAGGTAGATGATGACACCAAATTCTTACCTAACAAAGGAGTTTTGTAAGTAAGAAATTCGGGGACCTGGATCTCCTCGCATCTTCTAACGCCACGGTTTCAGTCCTGGGTAAGGACCGCGAGTCCAGCGAGGGCCCCTAGTGCAGCTTACAAGGTCTTTTTCAGTTGCCCAGTACTAACAGCTCAAGGTTATAACTACTTAATTACTGGTTAAGTAATTAATTAAGTTAAGTGATTAGCAGGCACTCGCTCCATCTAAAGTACTGGTATTCACCTGCATCCAGTTAGACTGAAAGCTGATGCCAACAGAGGTAGATGGTAGCTCCAAATTCTTACCTTACAAAACTCCTATTCGTAGACCTCGATCTCCTCGCATCTTCCAACGCCATGGTCTCAGTCCTAGGCACAGTAGGGGCCGCCAGGCCAGCGAGGGCCCCTAGCGCGGCTAACAAGGCCCGTCTCCTAGGGGCCCGGAGTCTAAAGAAGCCGTGTCGCTCTACACTGCAGCGCCATAACGCTTTCGCTGCGCGGCCGGAACGCATGTTGAAGCCGAGGACTGTGTCGTAGGATTCTGACTGTGGAAAGAAACGAAATATTGATCGGTTAAGAGAGGGTACATTTTGCATACAGATAGCTTATAGCCTGGATTAACACATACATAGGATACTTTTTATCCCGGTAGTATGATCCCGTGGGACAACTATCGAACTCCACGCGGGCGAAGCCGCGGCATAAGCTAGACATTTATGAACATTTTCGTAAGGACGGTCGTACCACATCAAAGACCTTATCATACAAAATGTGTCACCCTTGATGACCGAGTATTGACTATTTGAGCTTGTAAATTCTTTCTTAGTGTAAATGTGGTGCTGTTCTACAAACGATGGGGCTCTTAATATCGTGTCCTGCGTGTCCTGTTGTTTGTTCACTACAGGAACTGATGGACGCTACCGAAAGCGCCAAACTAGTAGCTCAGTTTTGGGCTGATACAATTTAGATTGCCATCGACACGCTAAGAAGAATTCTTTCCTTTTGAGGTTTCTCTTAAAGTTGGTTAAATATAAGCAGGATAACTTGCCAATATGTATTGGTTATAAGTAAGGTGTGAAGCTTAACTCTTTATAGAAAAAAAAATTAAAAAACCCCCATCGCAACAAAGAAAAGCGGACAAACATTTGAAAAGTCAATAAAATGGGCGAGCCGGTTTTAATTAAACATGTCTATTTGTAATATACACATGGGTATATTTGAAAATATTCGATTATTCATCACCACTTTCATCCCCATATTTAGTAAATGGCTGCACCGATTTTGTTAAAACGAATCTAAGAACCATCGCCAAGAAACTCGTTTTCAAATATAAATAACTGCATCCAAATCGGTTCACTTGTTTAAGAGCTACGGTGCCAGACAGACAGACACACACACACATTACGGTCAAACTTATAACACCCCTCTTTATGCGTCGGGGGTTAAAAATATAATTATGTAATTAAAACAAAATTTTCGCAACACCACACTGCTCTCCAAAACACAAATTACTAACTTTGCTCAAAAAGTCGGAAGTGGGACTCAACTGGCCACGTCTACCGCATGCCCAACGAGCTGTGGGCCAAAATAACCATTTTCTGGAGCCCTGACACAGCCAGAAGTCGCGGCTGACCTCGTAGAAGATGGCGGAACGAGCTGGTCAAAACCAATGACCAGTGGCCCACACTAGCCCTGGATCGAAACAAATGGAAGTCATGGGGAAAGGCCTTTGTTCAGCAGTGGGATGACGCAGGCTAACAATATCAGTATCAGTTAAACAAAATTTAAAATCTCCTGTTCTTAAGTACTTACAGGTTCCCTCTTCAGCTGTATAAAGAACTGTTTCTTCTTGAAGGAAATCTTGACGATTTTACTCCAAGAGAAGGTGTTCACTCTGATATTGTTCTGAAACACGACGATACCTATTGACGTCACGCCAATAAATATGTCTTTGCCGTTGTAATCCTGAAATTAAAAATTATAGAATGATTTCAGTGAAACAAGGAATAATAATATTGAAATGTTGGTTAAAGTTTTGTTTTCAATTCATTTGTTTAGGTTTCCATACATCATCATTCATCATCATTTCAGCCGAAAGACGTCCACTGCTGGACATAGGCCTCCCCCAAGTGTCGCCACATTGACCGGTCCCGTGCGACCCGCATCCAGCGGATCCCTGCAGCCTTCACCAGGTCATCGGTCCACCTAGTGGGAGGCCTTCCAACGCAGCGTCTTCCGGTTCGCGGTCGCCACTCCAGAACTTTTCGGCTCCATCGGCCGTTCGTTCTGCGAGCAATGTGCCCTGCCCACTGCCACTTCAGTTTGGCTATTCTTCGGGCTACGTCGGTTACCTTGGTTCTCTTGCGGATGTAGGGTTCCGTACGTCAAAAGGAAAAACATCTTCTCCCATTGGTACATCATACATTCCGAACGTGTTTGTGTTGTTTTTTGTTTAAATTATGTAATTATTCAACCCGAGTACAGAACTCTTCACAGTAAGTGTACACGCACTTGGCTGGTTATTTGAACTAGTCTTGTTAACTGAAACGATGTAGACCGACCGCTTTAATGAGAACTCGTCTATCCAACTCAAATAGATATTTAGAATCTGAGTCTTCAGAAACTCGGTCCCAAAATAGTCAAGGAAAACGCACGCATATACTGAATGTTCTAATATTAATATCACCTGCGTGGTGATGTAACACAAGTAGACATTTAATAATTAGCCATATTTGGGTCACAGGATAATATACTTTGTTATCACAGCATTTGGCACCAATGTTGGCGGCCTATTATTCTGATATCATCATCATTCATCATTCTCCTGCCCTTATTCCAATTTATTTGGTGTCGGCGCAGCATGTCTTCTTCCATACTTCTCTATTACTCGTCATCTCCTCAGACACCTTCTCTCTTGCCGTGTTATCCTCCTTCACACAGTCCATCGATCGTTTCTTCCTCTACTATTGTCTGATAATATACAGGGTGTAAACAGACCCTTCACATACCCGTCAACCAAGCATTCTGTACATCAAACTAAGTAACTACGCAAAAATTATTGCTGGGAATCGACTTTTTTTTTTGGGTGAAAAATCACGTTTTACGGTAGGACTCGATGGAAAGCACTCAAAGCATTGTGCTGATGGATGGATTGAATAGTACGGTGGTCGTGGAGGTGTGTAAAGTAAAAATCTTACATTAAAAACAAGTATTTAAAAAAAAACTTGTGAATTAGTTGGAACTTTGACCCCCAATATCTCCGTAACTAGAAGGTTCCCAAGTATGGTCTAGAACAAAAAAATGATCGCAATGACGGGGAGAACAAGTGCCTTTCGGATATGTTAAGGGTCTATGTACACCCTTTATGCAACATATGTCAGTCTATCTAGCAGAAATATTCAATGTTGGCGCAAATATTGGACAAATATTGTGATTCATACAATCAATACTTATCTATAAATGATATTAAGTTAATTTGGGACTTTATGATTCATAAGACAAATTGCAGTTTGATTGTCGATCGTTGATAGGGATCAATTGGTAATACTTTTGAGTAATTTATCTACTGCATACGCTTTGATTTTGAGTCATGCTCGTGGCTAAATAATAACAGCCGCTCGGGTCGATCTTAAGTTTAAGCCGCGCTTGCCTAGGTTGGTCCGTGGATGGGTGACCGCCCATTACATACAGAGTTTTCTCCGTGCCTCGGAAAGCACGTTAAGCCGTTGGTCCCAGCTGTCATTTGTATATCTTTGACAGTCGTTACAGGTAGTCAGTGGCCCGAAAGTCTGACAAGCAGTCTTACCAAGGGGTACCTTATTACCCAGTACTAACTGGGTTGTGGAGGTCAGATAGGCAGTCGCTTCATGTAAAATACTGGTATTATAAGGCTAGGCAGATGATGATGGTTATATCGATCAAAACGTATCAAACAGACGCAAACGAATTAAAGATGAGAATTCGCCGTTTACCATGATGTCATCTATAAATATTATAAACCGCTGTTAGCAGCTGTTACCCGCGAAATCGTACGCGTTATTTGTTTAATTACTCGACGTTTTTTTCTAAAACATAAGTAGCCCTAGTAGTAACATCATCTATCTGCCAGTAAAAGTCCCGTCACTGAACGTGCCAAACTCATCGCCAAATTTTGGGCTGACTCAATTTGAATTGTCAAAATCAGGCCAGCCGTTTCGGAGATTAGCCGGAACAAACAGACAGACAGACAGACAAAAATAAAAACTTTTTTTTTTGTTATAAATATCGTATAGACTTTCAAATGCATTCAGTAAAAAGCTGTTGTTTTGAAATTATAAACAGACACTTCAATTTTATTTATTTGTATAGAAAATTTGTATAGATTGAAGTCGCATTTCTTGTCTGTTTACGTGACCGCGTTATTCTTCTAAACCGATTTTGAGAATTTATTTCCAAAGATGCATGGGTATAATACATATTCAACTAAATCATAATCATTCTCCCACCCTTATCCTAATTTAATTGGGGTCGGCGTAGCATGTCTCCTTCTTCCATACTTCTCCATTACTCGTCATATCATCAAACAATTCTTTTCTAGCCCTATCATCCATCCCACAGTGCACATATTCGACTGAATATAATAGAGAATCTTGATGTTTCGACAAGTCGTAAGAACCGTGCGAAGCAAAGACGGTTAGTTACAGTGTATTGACGTAGGTCTGTTCAGGAATAAAAACCTAGACCTTGGGAATGAATATAATTGTAAGGAAAACCGCAATCTCGGTGTGTCCTCAGCTAATGGGTTTCGTGTGTTAATTATGAATATTTGTAACTTTAAAAAATCCACACTTGAACTTAACTAGAATAAATTTCGTGCACATTTAATACGCAAAGATTAATAACCAATACATGATCACTACTTTTCAAGGAGATGGTATTTAGGAAAGTCATCAATCAACAATTAACTCAGCTCATAGCATTCCTCAGCAGGACATGATAGGAACATACTTCTCCCAAGCTGGGCCACAACACCCTGTGCTCCGCCAGTCTTGTTCAATCGTCGAAAAAAAAATAAGCAGATGATTACAAGCTTTTTCTTCCTTATCCATGGCACATACATACATAAAAACTGACGCCTGTTACCCGTGGGGCTAGGCATAAACAACAGAACGCAACCTTCTACGATCCTTGCTCTCGTACTCCTTTTGCCTCGTCCACCTTCATACATCTGGTCATACACGCACGCCGGTTGCGGGTACTACGCAAATGACCTTTCTGAAGGACGTCTTATCAAATTATTCGAGTCCAATAAGTGCGTTACGTTAGGACCGTTTTTAAGTCCCCTAAAATGCAGGTTTACTAACACCATACACCCCAGAGTCAAAAAGCAAGCAAACAGGAAAGAATTTAAACTATCATGGTCACTAACATTATTATATAGACTAGAAACGGGATATTTACCATGTTTACTGTTTTTATCCGTGATCATGGTGCTTGCAACAGCGCCGAAACATCGGGAACTCAATAAAAACAGTAAACATGGTAAATATCACGTTTCTAGTCTATATAATAAACAGGAAAGAATCAAGAACAAAATTAGCCTCCATACCTTAGCAGGGTGAGACTCAACGCCGTAGCAATCCAATCGTTTCGCGTGTTCTAGAAAGTTCGCCTCGGCATCCGCGGGCAACTGTCCCTTATGTAACTTGTGGAGCTCTCGGATTCGACGCTCGTCCTCCGCATTCTGTTTGGGCAGCAGATTGAGGTCTGATAGGTAGTTTGGGGGATGCTCTGATACGTTGTAGTCGCCTAATTCAGCTGGAAATGAAGAGGTTTAAAGTTAAAGCGTTACTAAACTTTTAGAAAGATGTCCTTTTCAAAATGTGTTCTAATTTGAGGGCCACAGAGTTCTCTATTCCCAAAATATTTATCCGGAAAAATCAAATTGCAAATTTCATTTAGATAGCCAACAGAGCTTTGCTTATTCGAATGCACCAATCACCATCACACAAATATTGTTAGTTTTAGAATACAGTATTAGCAGGATAATCACTACATAGTATAAAACAAAATCGCTTCCCGCTGTCTGTCTGTCCCTATGTAAGCTTATGATGCAGTTATCAGTAATAGATAGAGTGATTCAAGAGGAAGATTTATATATATATGCATTGCACCCGTGCGAAGACGGAGCGGGTCGCTAGTGTTAAACAAAGTAATAAGTTACCGAAAAGATTTATCAATATAATATAGTCGTTCAAAAGTCCGAATTTAAACAAAAAGTTTGCTGGTGAAAGAAATAATAATTGCTACAAAAATACATGAAGCAATACATTATATCAACTGAGGATTAATATTCCCACAAACGTCAAACTCACGGCCAGATGGCACGTATTTTGTTACAACCTTACGACATCATGATATCTTAGAACGTATTGATCACATTTCAACCAATGCGGGGTACATAAGACCAGCCTCCGTGGCATGACCACCGTAGACAAGGATTTCTTTGACGGAAGAATCGACTAAATGACAGATAGAGCAAGGAATCTGTCATTGTGTCGATTCTTCCGTCACAGAAATCCTTGTCTAAGGTGGTCATGCTACGGGGGCAGGATGAGAACATAAATATACAGGTTATAATTCTAAAAACGCAATACGTCTTAGGTGGTGATACAGAGCATCAAACTGGACAAGTTTGAGTAAAAATCATGGGTAAAAAAATAATCAAAGGTATTGACCATGGGTAATGGATATTAAAATTAGATAATGAATATTCCAGATTCATCTAATATAGCTTAACTAGTGATTAGCCATATTAGATGAATCTATCAATTAAGGTCAATACCATAATGTTTACAATGATGAGAATATTGACATTTTGACGAAAAAACGATAGCGCTCAATGTAACACACTCAAAACATTGTGCTGATGGATGCATTCGCTATGGATGTTTTAACACCTGTTAGGTATATTACAGAAATAACAATTATTATTTATGTATTTTCAAGCCATACAGGCAGATATCAGGTAGTTAACTGTGTACTTATTGTTGTTTAAGCAGGCATGTGGACAAACAATTTGAAACCATTTATTCGTTTTGAATTAGTAATTTATAGAATATTTACCCCACAGGAAAATTTTGAGGATAATGGTAAAAATATCTTCATGTAATTACAAGTTAGTCTAACAGAATAGGCAGCAATAATTGGTAAGTAGGTTTAGAGGTAATATAACAATGTTAGTTAACTAGAAGTAATATTGTTGAACCCAAAAAGGAGGTACGCACGACGGCCAATCAAGCTATACAAAACCAGTTTATTCGGACCTCTCATTGTATAGAACATCTATACAAAGCAAAGCCAAATTATACTGGAAATGTACAGCTTCAAGTGCCGCCGTGTGTACTAACTACTATAATATTAAAAATATCTTCATGTTTTACAATTTAATATTAACAGAATAGGCAGAAATAAAATTAGTAAGTAGGTTTAGAGCTAATATAACAATTATAAATAAATATAACATTTATAAATAACTATAATTTTGTTGACCTCAAACAGGAGGTACCTACTAACGTACTAATATGGAAAAAAACAATAATCATGTGATTATTATATTTCTATATTTATATTGTGCTCTGACAAAATTCAACAGCATTGATGAAATTATATGTTTATGTACAGGAAAAAATAATACAGCTTACCTGCTGACGTAAAAAATATTTGTATTATATCATGACGTCCTCAGAATACAATATGACATGTATGGTGTAACATTGTTATAGGAAAGAGCAGGTTTTTTTTTTTTTTTTAATTTAGCCTACATGTTTGGCTTTTTGAAGTTTAACCGGATAAATATTAAAAAACAAACCTATACAGCATGGGTTATGCAAACCACCATCGGGTAAAAACCAAATATATGGTGCCCGCGAAAACCTTTTAACGCGCTGGCAACCCAAGTCGCAATTTCGATAAACAGCAGTGTATTATACAGGGTGTAAACGGACCCTTCACGAAGCTGTCAACCAAGCATTAAGTACATCAAACTAAGTAACTTTACGCAAAAATTATTGCTGGGAAATAACTTTTTTTTGGGGTGACAAATCACGTTTAACGGTAGGACTCAATGTAATGCACTCAAAACATTGTGGCGATGGATGGATTGAATAGTACGGGGGTCGTGGAGGTGTTTAAAGTAAAAATCTTTAATTAAAAACATGGATTTAAAAAAAAGCTTGTGAAAAAGTTGGAACTTTGATCCCCAATATCTTCGGGTCTCAGGTTTCCAGGTATGGTCTAGAACAAAAAAGTGATCGCAATGACTGGGAGAACAAGTGCCTTTCGGCTCCGTTAAGGGTCTTGTTACACCTTTATAATAATACTACATCCATATTTCAGAAGCTATTTTAAAGACCCAAATAGTATAGTAGGCCTGTTGCTAGTCTGGTAATTGAGCTGCTATTGAGACAACCCCATTAATGGCATTCGAGGATCTGTCTTCAGAAGACATGCTTGAGACTACTAGACCAGCGAACCAGCCATTTTATACAGGGTGATTTTTTAGTTATCAGCCTACCTTGCACAGTAAACGAAGCCAGTAATAACGCGGTATTCTTCGGCGCATTCATTCTGCCATCAAGCAGCAATTTCCTCAGTTGAAGGCACAGCAGGTATCTCGTATACTCCTCAGCCAACCGCGACGGTTCGGGCGGGTAGAATCGAATAGCCAACCAGAACTGTGCGTTGGCGCCGACTTGCTTCTTCACTGATTTTGTACTGTCTAGCCAGCGCTGTGGAAGAAGTTAGAAATGATTTAGGATATTGAGCTTTAAATTGTTAGATTTAGAATTTCATCTTCACTGGTTTTGTACTGTCTAGCCAGGACTGTGGAAGAAATTATATATGATTTGGTAAATTAAGCTCCATAAACTTCTATTAAGAGATTAAAATCGTTTCTTCAATCATGTACATGTCTAGGTCACTCTTTTGATGCTCCTGGTTGTCATAAAAGGTTTCGAGTTTGTCTTGATAATTATCAATGTGGATGGTGATATCACAAACTGTGTAGGCTTCAACACAATTATTTTGGTAACCCCATCTGCCTAGGATAAAGTAACAGTTGTCTAGCGGAAAATCGAACCAGTCTATGGATATAGGGCGCGGCAAACAGCAAGGGAAATAGTTACCGAGGAGTATTTCTGTATAGTCCCTTTTTCCGTATTTAAATTTCCATATAATACCTAAATGAACTACAACACAGAACAAATGCGTCACACATCTTATAATATGGGTGTCATTGATGGCCATCACAATGAGTGCCAAGTACACTCGAGAGCAGGAAAAAAAAAGAATGAAATGTCAGGTGACAGATGTTTACTTTTGGCGCGCTTTTACTGACAGTTGACGACCTTAGCAACAGTATCCGGAATGTGATTGGCAATAAAACTGGATTTATAAAGCTAAAAATATTTGCGAGAGAAAGAAATTATGTCGGTGAAAGTGAGGCATGAATGAATATTAAAAACTTTTAGCATGAAGGGAACTTTTGCAAGGATAGAACGGTTCCGTTCAGTTCGGTTGAATTTTTATTGCATTTCTGGCTGATTCTAACAGTAGACTTAATAGTAGCTAGATATGGACACGCTGGCACAAGAACGTGGAGCTTGGCACAAGCAAAGAGAGGCTTATACCCAGGAGTGGGTGAAGTGATGGGGATGGATGGACAAACTACTTTATTTGCCCTAACCTTTGATGAAAGGAATTTCCAACCATGACGGAAAAATACCCAACAGTTATCAGTCGCCAGTCGCAGTGAGAGCAGCGGTGGCCCATTGGTGGCGGTCCCGATTTACGAGCAGTAAGTCGTGGGCGCTTACTTTGTGTAATTTATTTCATCACCACTGCTCTCAAAAACGGTGAAGAAAAACATCGTGAAGAAACCGGCATGTCCTAGAACCAAAAATTTGAAAACGTGTGCCATCTAACAACGAGCACTGGGCCCGCGTGGTGGATTATAGCCCATTCCCTCTCATAGAGAGGAGGCCTGTGTCCCTGTAATGGGAACATTATAGGTTGATTATGCTTATGTTATACTATCAGTCGCCTACAAACATACATACCTACCTAGTACCTACTACTATTACATATTTGTAATCCAAACGAAGTGAAACAGTAGTAGGTACCTATAGAAAACCAACATTCATTTACTTTCGAGTAATAATTGTGTTCTTCCTCACTTATTCTTCGTTCTCGTAATCACTGAACTATACCAAATTAAACAGTAAACCTAGAACAACATCAAACCTTTTCCGCGCAAATCATTAAAAAAAAACAAGCAAAAAAAAATTGTATTAGACCGAAATTAGAGATCAGTTCGAAATCAACGAAGGAGTGTCTAATCAAATATTTACAACGATTTATGTAACAGCATTGAATAGTAAAAATAAGTATAGAAACATTTAAATAATCTGAATGATAAAATCATCATAATATATCGGAGATTTAACCAGGTCGATCTCTTTTAAATGTATTCTAATAATTATCAAGAATATTAATAGAAACATCAATTTGCTTAGGGGTCGCAAGCGCGACTGGTGCGGGGAAATTGTTATTGGGGTTTCCATATGGAATTTCTCAATAGCAATCACGGATCACGGAGTCTGGATTTGGTTGATGGCAATTGGTTTGCCCCCTATAACAAGGGACATACATAGCTGGCGAAATGTGGGTGTACTAATACTAACAGGTACCTACACCTCTGACTAAGCCTACAGGGATTACCGGCGTGATGTTATGTTATGTTCATTATCGCATAACGAAGTTATTTCTGCATCGTAATGACTCAACATAATGCTGCTAATTAATTTTCTGTTAAGTAATCTGTAGATTGAAGGTCGCCTAATACGTTTATATTAATACACAATTAAATACTGATTGATTTAAGTAATCTGAGTTAGCCGTGCATAGTGCACTATCTTTTGCTCCCGGCTTCTCTAGCCTTATGGTCGCAAATTATGTCACGAGAACGTTTTAAATATAAGGTCTAACTATTCATACACGAAATATTTTCAGGGAATCATCTAACGGCTATAACGAAGCCATTTCAAGGGTTTTTTTTTTTATCTGAGTATATTTTTATAAAAAATAATTAATTTAAAAAATTACTTGATTCACAAAATAAATACTAGCTCCTTATTTTTGAACATCCATTACGCTAGTATACTACGTCGTATTTACCTAGTGTCATTGTTAGAATATGGGAGTAAAGATTTTATGCAAAAAGTCTAAAAAATTTTTAGAATTATAATAATTTCGTAAAAAAAAAAACACTCAGATAATTTTTTTTTTTATTGCTATGGCGACTTTACGACTTATAGAAGTTACTCTTAAAATATTTCGTGTATGAATAGTTAGACCTTATATAGCCTTTCATACTCGGGGATAATGTAGCTTCATGTTAGTGAAAGAATTTTGAAGAATCGGATCAGTATTTCCGAAGCTTACCCCTACATCCAAACATCTCCACTTTATGATTTTCTCGTCTTAACTCATCATCTGCCTAGCCTTTTCCCAACTATGTTGAGGATGGCTTCGAGTATATCCGGATGCAGCTGAATATTACCAGTATTGTGTAAGGAGCGACTGCCTATCTTACCTCCACAATCACATTCACAACCCTGTTAGTACTGGATGTCTGGATACGATGCCCTTTGGTAAGACTGGTTATCAGACTTTCGGGTTTTCAAAGATCTACAATTGACAGCCGGGACCAATGGCTTAAAGTGCTTCCCGAGTCACGGGCGAACTTGGTAATGGATAGTCACCCATCCACGGAGCAACCTAGGCAAGCGCGGCTTAACCTGAAGATCGACCCGAGCGGCTGTTATTATTTAGCCACGAGCTCCTCACGTCTTAACTTTGATGAGATTTTTATGTTTATCCACTACGAAAAGTCTAGAAGGACACAGGGACTTTCTATACCAGAAAATTAAATCCATCCATTCATACATCATAAATCACGTGACCGCACACAGCCAGTACATAAAACAATTACCAACTATGTTAGCGAACAATGTGTTAAGTATGGCATCACGCAATTGCTAATCAGTAACACTTTTAATGTTTTTTCTTTAGTACTGGTAACCAAGTGCGAGTTAAAATAATTTTAAAACACGGCTTACGTCCGTTTCGCGCACTTTGAATCGATGTAAATAAAAACGATAGACAGGAAGACTGGTCAAAATGATTGAAACTTTCCTATTGGTGTTACTTCACCTGATGATACTTTCCGATAGTTATGATTTCCATAATATGATTTAGGTTTTGTTCATGTTAAGGTGGAAGCGTCAGCCACGCGAAATTCAAATTTTCTTACGTTTTTTGTAATTTGCGGCTCAGTGTCAGGTTGTACGTTGATGAAAAATGAGTCGTGCAAGTAACACGTATGTAGTTACAGAATTACAATCATTAAAATCATCAATACAACCCTCTAAGTTCATGTACTTAACCCCATTGAATGACTTTTTCATGAAATAGGTACTGAATGGGGTTACATTATAAGTTAGTTTATAAGTTGTATACCCTTGGCTGGAGGCCTTACTCTCAAGGCATCCACAGGATAGTCCGGTTAAGCAGCAACAAAGGATGACCTCAAAAAAAAAATCCTCCAAGCCTTTTCGAACTATGTGGTCGGCTTCCAATCTTACCGGATGCAGCTGAATACAAGTACTGGGAATCCTAGTCATCATGTGCCTAGCCTTTTCCCAACTATGTTGGGATCGGCTTCCAGTCTAACCAGATGCAGCTGAGTATCAGTATTTTACATGGAGGGACTGCCTAACTGACCTCCACAACCCAGTTTGTACTAGGTAATACGATACCTCTGGGTAAGACTGGTTGTCAGACTTTCGGGTCACTGACTACCTGTAACGACTGTCAATGATCTACAAATGACGGCCGGGACCAACGACTTAACGTACTTTCCTTGGGAATCCCAGTCGCTGGGAATAAATAAACTATCAAGTATAAAATTACTTATATGAATTCTCATTTCGTCTTCTGTGTGTCATTGACGGATTAACCAGAAACCTCGAGACGAATGCCGAAGGAATTTGAGATTTCGTGTGAAGTCTTTATTTGTTTTAACGCGTTCATAATTCGATAATCAAAGATTATGAAATACACAACGTTTTACGTTAGAAAATACGGATTAAAATTTGCGCAAGCAATGTGAACCAACACTAGCACCGAAGGTCGTGGACGAAGAAAAAGTATATATATTTTTTTTTTAATAAAGCGATGAAAAGTCCTGACTGGTGATAAATCGGAACAAAGTTAAGACGGGGGCCAAAAAGTCGAGTGGTCCCGAATAACCATGGAGTGTCTTGCCCGTTCTTCTCCATAGGAAACGACCAACTCGAACCGTGCAACTTTTCTCGACATTTTATAAGTGCCCCATGTGTGAAATAAAATATTTCGATTGAATGAATAAAACATCTTTGACGAATAAAAAAAATCGGGAACACGCATGTGCGTATGTAAATAACGATATCTTCTGGCCCAGAGTAAAGAGCGTACCCCCTTATAGGGCAATACAACGAACAGAGACTAAACGCACAGTAGGATTATCAACCCTCCGCTCAGTACCTAGAGTCGAAATTACAATATAAAAATAAAATTTAGCCATTCGTGTGTACCCGCGAAAACATGCATTAAAGACAGCTGTTCAAGACATCATAAAAATACTAGGAACACCAGACAGATGACTCACAGCATGACACCATACTATTTTAAAAAATCCATAATCTTGCAACTTCCAAGGATCAAGTGTGAATTGCACTGATATTATAGTGACTCATTCTAAAACGGACGACAAAAGATATTATGCTTTTAGTTCTAATAAGATTAAGCAGTTGTATCTAATTAGTGCTTTTTTTAATTGGGACAATTATTAATTTTTTGTAGTCACAGCTCACAGACTTAGATCTGGACACATTCCATGTAACAAATACGCCTTCTTGATGAAAAAGAATACCTCCCCCAACTGTGAAGTGTGTGGAGTTATAGAGGACATACATCACTTGTTGATGGAATGTGTCCGATATGAGGCTGATAGGAGCAAGTTGTTCAGGGCTCTAAAATTGAACAAGAACGACATAGGTACATTTCACCGATTACTAGCTAAACCGAGTTCAGATGAAGCAAGAAAGTTGTTCGACTTTATGGCCCTGATACATTGATCTCTTTTTTATATTGTTTTAGGTTACGATGGGACTGACATGCGCTGTGCGTCATAAAAGTCCCTAAAATTAAAAGAAATAAAAAAAAATAAAAAATAAAAATATTAATTTAACAAGTGGTGATGAAGAATGAGCATGAAACCTAATTAATTAATATCTGGTCTGGGAATTTTTGAACGGTTTTGTTGTTTATTTTTAACAATGACTTCTCTTCAACGATTTGTCTAGTTTCTGGAAGATAAGTTGTTCTAATATGACAGTCATAAGTTTGTTAGAAAACTTTCTTTGCAACGCGGTTTTTAATGGGTTTTATTATTTTTGCATGGAAACCTAATCATCATCATCATTCTCCTGCCCTTATCCCAATTCATTTGGGGTCGGCGCAGCATGTCTTCTTCTTCCATACTTCTCTATTACTCGTCATCTCATCCGACACCTCCTTTCTTGCCATATCATTCTTTATACAGTCCATCCATCGTTTTGTTTGGTCTTCCTCTACTCATATACCCATCCACATTCATACTCAAAACTTTCCTCACAACATTTTCCTCATTCCTCCGCATCACATGCCCATACCACGACAACCGATTACCACACAACTTTTCAGTCACCGGCGCCACTTTCAGACTTCTTCTTATATACTCATTTCTTATTTTATCCATTCGCGTAACACCACACATTCCCCTTGGCATTCTCATCTCCGCCACATGCAAATGCCTTTCATTCATCCCTTTTGTGGCCCAACATTCTGATCCATACAAGACAGCAGGTCTAACCATTGTTTTATAAATCTTCCCCTTAAGTTTAAGGGGAATGCGGGAGTCGCAGATTGTTCCCATTGCATGGCACCCTAATACTTTAAAAAAAAAAAAGTAGCCTTAGTTATTCCTTATAACATCAGGTCACACGCCAGTAAAATCGGCCCATCCAAACAAAGATTTAAAAAAAAAATTTACATTGACTAAAATTACAAACACATACATCAATTTAATATATTTGTATAGATGTACACTAATATAGAACCATTGATCCCGGCTGCCAGAAAGTCAGACAACCAGTCTTACTAAAGGTAAGCATGTTACCCAATTATTAGGTTGAGGTCAGATAGGTAGTAGCTCCATGTATGAGAATACTGATATTCAGCTGCCCCCAAGTCGACAACAATATGGTGTGGAATGGGTATGGCAGATGATAGCTATGTTTTTCAAGGCGTGAAGTTTGGCTAGATATAATTTGTAATCTCTACTGAGATGCAATAACCCAGTTATCACTCTATTTTGGTATTATTTAGCTCATCTGCTATCACTAATTTAGGGTCTGTTTGCTAGCCACAATTTCCTAATATGATATATTTATGATCTAGTCTAGTTCAATACGGAACAATACACGATTATTTGAGCCCAAGAAATGCATAATACGATCGAAGTTTTGAAGAACAATGGTTTCATAATCACAATGCAATCTTGAGTGTAGCTATGAATAATTGTTATTGTTAATTGATGTAAGAGTACCATTCAAAAGGAGAATGCCCACGGGCTCACGGCGCTATGGACAAATGTACTCAATTCATCATTGTTGTGTCTAATCATCTTTAAAATACTCGATGGTATGTCTAAATACTACCTCAAAATATATAACACAAAACACAATGGCATTTCCGAGATATGTACAAAAAATAAATTACTATTGTTAGTTGTTATTTTGGTTGTACCCGTACTGATGAAAGATCGATTTTTGACTTATTTCCGCAAACCAGCCAGTTGTATTTCACAAATAGCACTCGGCGCCCATGCAGTCGTTGACAACCACTGGTATTAAAAATAACAGCAAGTACATGTGATTTAGAACTTTCTTATTACTTTACAATAATAGATTGAACAATCAATACAAAATCGATATCATTTTGTTTTATGTAGGTAGGTAGGCACATTACCCGCAATAGAAAAAATGGACATCCCTAGTATTGACAGGCGATGGTAAAAAATGGTGTACTTTATAGTCGGAAACTTAAATGTTAAATGTTACTAACAATTGGGCCTAGTTGCCATAAATAAATAAATATTTAAAAGTCTTATTTAAAACAAAATATTCTTATTTTAGATATTTCATGCCGTTCAAGGTTTTGAGATACAAGTTGTTTATCAAGAGTACTGTCCTTGGGCAATCTCCTTTATTGCATTTCCTTACACAATGGCTTTACTGGCTATAATGGTGGAAAATTGTAATTGGCCCTATTATTATTATTAAAAAAAAGAACATACAATATCTTTTGTTTTATCTGCAGAGAGGGACCACACGTCATCATCATCTGCCTCACCTTCTTTAGCCCCAACTATGTTGGGGTTGGCTTCCAGCCTAACCAAATTCAGCTGAATACCAGTGCCTCGGAAAGAAAGTAAGCCGTTAGTCCCGGCTGTCATTTGTAGATCTTTGACAGTTATTACAGGTAGATTAAATTCAAAGCATTGAAATATTACTTGAGTTAGTTATTAAGGTACATAAAGTACAGAATATAACTTAAACTCGGAGGAGTACCTGGTACTAAACAGGAAAAGCATTAAATAAATGTTGAATAATTGACTGTTATTAATTCTTTAATTTAATTTATTAGCTTGACTTGTTTACCCTCTTGAACTTTTTATTAAAAACTAATTAATTATGGCATAGCCTAATGTGGAAGAGCCTGGCAAAAGAGGAGGGATTGGATATCAACTTGTTTTAAATACATCAGATTATTAATTAAATAACATAAGCATATAATGTTCCCAGCTCCCATAGCATGACCACCGTAGACAAGGATTTCTTTGACAGAAGTATCAACAAAATGACAGAAAGTGCAAATAAATCTGTCATTGTGTCGACACAATCTGTCATTTTGTTGATTTTTCCGTCAAAGAAATTCTTGTCTACAGTGGTCATGCTATGGGGGAAGTACTGGGTTAGATGTTACATGTCTGTCTTCTAATTTTTAGTTATAGAAATTACCAGTTCCCTAATGACGTTAGGGAAATTAATGGTACTGAGTAAGTATCACATGACCCTTTTTCTGTTTTGTGGTATTTACATCATCATTTTTTTGTTGATGGTTTACCTTATTATATTCATCCAAGCTTTACCTTATTCGGAAAGCAATATTTAAATTGATTGTATTTTAATTTATCAATTTTTGAAGTATAAAACTTCAAAAATTGATAAATTTCTTTTCTCAAACAAACAAAAAGCATTGAAAGGGTTGTTTCAAAGGTGTTTGTAATTAATGAGAAATGTTAATAACTGCCATTACAGGGTTTACCAAGATAATATCATTACAGCATTCTAATACCAATCTATTTAAGTTCAGCGCAGCATGACTTCTTCTCTTTCATTTGTTAAACATAAAACAACAACAAATCATACCGTTATTTCTGTATTTGTTGCGCTGGGTGGTGCGCCATTCTCCGTAAATTGTAGCCCGAAATAGTCCTTCTCAACCAATTCTAAATGTTGATACACTTGTTCCAGCAGCACATTTCCTTTAGCTTTTTTCTGAAAAGCAAATTGATTAAATGAATTTACAGATACTATAGAACAACTTGAACGGATTTTACATGTGAACAATAAAATTGATACTAGGCTGTTAGGATAAATTTTCATTATGTACAACACTAAATAACCAAACCAACAAGCAAACGCATAAATCAAATTTTAAACATAATTACATAGAAACTAAATTTAATTTAATTTCTTTGAATACTGAGTTAGTTATAAACGCACGTGAGGATTAATGCAATTTTAATACTACAAGAAAAACTTTATCTTCAAGGCAATTAAGAAGATAACAGGATCTAATATTGTGATAATTTAGACAGAAATATTGTATTCATAATGCAAATGAATTAATTAATTGATACTTTAAACCCTTGTAAGGCTTGAAAGGTCCTGGATTAGCTATCAGATTACACAAAAAATTAAAGAATTATATTTATTGATTTTTTATTCATCAAAAGTTGAATTATTGCAATAATTAATTATAATTTCAATGTTTTTCATTTAAATGTTAGCATTATGGTTAGGTTGTTGGTTTATGTTGTTTTGTATGTTAGTATTATCACTTTCTTAACAAACTGATAGACATTTCCGGTGATAATGTACTGAAAATTGCAAATTATTAATGAATAGTTGATAAAATGCATTGGGTACATTTTCTGTATTTGTGATTAATCTCTTTTACAGACTATTGGAACTCTCAGAATGTCAGATGCAAAAGTAACCTACAGCAATGGTAGTTCGCCTCTGCATTTAGGACAACAATATAAATTAAATCACAAATAAAAACATAAATAAATACCTCGATTTGAAAGGACTGCTGTGTTTCATCCAGAAACTGCACAGTGACATTGAAGATGTTGAGTTTGCGTTCGCGCGCCAGCTCTGAAGCACGCACGTTATACGTTCCACTAGAACTGCTGAAAGCTCGTCTTGATACACTCTCGATCATCTCATCGATTAGTCACCCGCGGGCCGCGTTTCTACCGGATTCCAACGAGACGAGTCAACGCCCGACGAAGGCGAAACTACACTTATCGCGTAACAACACTTACGACCAGTCAATTACGTATTATCGAAGTAAAACTTCAATGACTTTAATTAACCTCATGAATCATTGTGGACCTTCGCGACGGCAGGTATCTTTGTAATACACCATATTCCCAACACATGAGGCCGCCGTGACGTAATGTTCTACGCAATTTTTCGTCCCGAAAGCTTTGCAAACATTACACTCATGTTTATTATTATTGTCAGATGTTCGTTCATGTATTTCGGTGCGCGGTTATTTTTATAACCAATGTATACAGTTTAAAGACACGACTTTGTGCTAAATAGGTCCTTTATTCTTAATATAGTTTGTCCTTGTTTTAATTTCTATTTATAAATCTACTATTTTCGTCAGATATTTTACAAATTCACTGTGTCGCTGATAAGAAATTCCGCCATATTGGTATCAGAAATAATAGTGATGGGCAAAGCAGGCAAAGCGAAGTATCAAATTGACATTTGAATAATCCAATTCCTACTATTCGAAACTGCTTTTATGCTAATTCAAGCGAGAGCTTCGTGACCTGAAGAAAAAACTAACGTTGAAAATTATGGAAAGGATATTCTTAGTGTTTTATGACATGTACGGTAGACATTTTAACATCACAGAACATTGATAGTATTGGGTTATTGATTTTTTTTTCCATGGAGTTTCTTGCCGATACTTCTCCATAGAAAACGACCAACCCGAAACATGCTAGATATCTTTTGAAGTTTAATAAGTTCCCAATGCCCATGTTATATTAAGTGGATGAGAGTGAGTGAGTGAGTGGGTGAGTGTGTGTTGGTGGTGTGGTTGAGTGTGTATGTTAAATAAAATATTATGAATTCATTCAATTATTAAAAAATATGCTTTAGGCTCGCACATGGCTGCTTTTCTGCTCTCCTTGCAAGACCCCTCATCACTGTCAATGTGGCGAAGCAGTCGACTGCCTCGGACACGGTCTTTCATACAGTAAGAGTGTAGGTTGATGCTTGCGGCATCCTATCTTCCTAGCACGACGGGCTGTGCTGGGGCGGCTTCTGAAAACCTCTAACAATAGTCTACAATAATTTACTTGGTAGTTAGATCCGTTTGGAGTTGAAATACTGGGGCCATGGGGTCCATCTGCCCGCCTAGTATTTCGGGATATCGTCACACGGTTGGTCGACTCTTCTCATCATCAAAAGGCTGGTTTATTTCTCGGCCAAAAAATCAGTATTGCCATCCAACGTGGTAATACTGCTAGCCTTCTGGGCACTTTCCCCGTTGACAGTGAGCGAACGAACTTTATTACTTCCTTTAATTCTTTTCTGCTTTTGATACAAGTACATACATACTTTTACTATTATTTTAGGTTTGTATGGTAAATAATAAGAAAGTTAATAAAAAATCAACGGAATAATAATCAATAGAATTTGAAAACAAAAACAAAAAGGACAAAAATAAATCACTTTTTATTAGAATTATCACAAGATAAATTAAAAGGTTATAAGATAAGTAAAAGTTCATTCATAAACTCGTTTTTAAAAGTTAGTATAACTGTTTATTCGACTAATTTCGATAACTTCACATCACTATTTTCGAGTGTTTCGCGTTTAGTTATTGCCTTGTAAAACATTTCTCAAACTTTAACGTTTACTATTGAAAATGAACACAAGTAAAACAATAAAAATTTACTATCAAATATTAATATTTCAATTCATTAACAATCCTTTATTAATTTATTTTCAATAAGTAAAAACCTAGCGTAGTAGTAGTCACGAAACGTAAAAGTTAGCGCCATTGTTATGGCGGCAACAAAGGGCGGGCTTTTTAAAATCTTGTATCGTGATGTATTAAAAGTTTTTTAAATATTTTATTTCGTGGCTTGTAAAAAAACTGTGAAAGTTTAGTCACATCATCTTTATTGTGTTGTTTATTTTCCCCCAACTTGGTGAGTGAAGAGTAAATCACAATTTATTTTTATGATACGTTAATTTAATGCTAAAAAACAAAGCTAAAGGTTTATTGCTTTATTCATGTTTTAACTGTAGCACAAATATTACTTAACAGTATATTTTTCCATTTGGTTACTAACGGATTACTTACTTCAGATTTTAGCGTAGCTAATAATATCACTATACTGGGTGTTTTTACTGATCGGTGGGAGTCCCCCATGCTGCAAAGGTGGGTGCGGCTTCATGCCGTAATTTAAATTTTGTTTTTGCCTATACTAACATTAGTTTTTTAAGTACATTGTTACTAACAAAATATGGACCTAGTCTGAAATAAATGTTTATTAATAATATAAGGTAAATATTGTAATCTTCTAGTCAAAGGTTCAATAAATTATTTCAATACATATGTTTTACATTTTTATTTAAATATTCCTATGTAATATAATATTAAACAAAATAGTAGCGCAAGGGCATCGGGAACAGGGTCCGTGCTGCCAATGGTCAGAGCTCGCTCTTGAGAGAGGAACCTCCTAACAATTAAATTATTATTAATTAACTTGGAACTACACTTTTTAATTCTTTTTCATATTGTGGATCTCGTGGCTATGTATTAACAGCCGCACAGGTCGATCTGCAAGGTTAAGCAAGCATTCAAAACATACGCCGTTGGTCCCTGCTGCCATTTGTAGATCTTTGAGAGACGTTACGGGGAGTCAGGGGACCAACAATCTAACAGTTAGCCTTACCAAGGGGTATCGTATTACCATGGAGGTCAGATAGGCAGTCGTTCCATGTAAAATACCGGTATTCAGCTGCATCCGATTAAACTGGAGGCCGACCCTAATATAGTTGGTAAAGGCTAAGTAGATGATGAATACCTACTTTTTCATATAATTTTGCTGTTTCCCAAGCAAGTCGCTTAGTGTAGCTATCTTCAGAAATTTTACCTGCCTTTTAGATATTGAGGCTACGACTCTTTTGGTTTCGCAGCGATAAGGTAGGGATAATAAGTACTAAGCTATTTTAAAACAAAGACATTCGAATATTTACGAGCGGAAAGATGTAGGTAGTAAGTACGTAGTAACAAGTCGCTCTGTCTAATGTCATACGCCCGCCTGTCAGGTAGCATTCGTGTGTCAAAATTCAAAATGTTCGTGATCAACATTTTGTATAAAAATATTCTCAATGTTTGAGTCTTTTAAATCTCTTTGGGTAATAGGTACTAAGCTACGATAAAATGAATAAAACAAGCAATCAAACAGTTATCTGCCTTTATTCTGCTTCTCGTCATAAACCAGCAGCCATAATCATTCGTTCGGTACCATTATAGGAAGAAAAAATTAATACACTATTACATACTGTTACAGTTTGGTTTGAATATGTGTTACAGCTGAAGTTATGTGTAGATTTTATAATTGTATTACTATTATTATTATAGATACATGTGGATCATGAAAACCAGGGTGCAACGCGATTTTGCATGGTAATTTTTTTTTAATTTTAATTATACCTTTAACGGGACTAGCAGTTTTATCGTTAAATTATATCATTTGTACTTAGCATTCTATGCTCTTACTATTACGCTAATGTTTGATGGGAATCAGATTTTTCATACACTATAAATTGAATGGAGATTTAATACTATACATTTAAAAACGTGAAACGACATTATCTGGCGTTTGTCTTCTAGAAAAGTGTAAAGAAGTTTTATTTAAAGAAATGACTTGCAATAACAAGGGTAATCTATCTATATGATTTATAAATGAGAAATCTGATTCCTTTTATTATAAGTACAGAGATTACGTGCAACATCGCATCGCACAATTTTTAAGTCACTGTTTACCTTACTGCTCGTGGCTTGTGTAGTGTTGTGGTGTGTTAAAGTCGATAAAAAACCCTTTCCGTGAATATGATTTTTTAGTTTATGGCCAAACATCCCTTTTTTAAATACGCTTTTTTGCATTTGTAATATTTTTGAAAATATAAATTTTGATAATATTTTTTCCCTTTGTTCCTAAATATTAATCCAAATAGTTTTTTATTATCCTTAATATTGTATTTACAATTTTTCAACAGCCGAAAAATATGTTCAATTTTTATAATATTATTTTTTTAACGACTCTTGTTAAGTAGTAGGTAACAGTACAAATATTAATGATCACAAGTTGGTTTTCATTGGTCATTAACATACAATATTACAATTACAGCCTTATTACTATTGGTAATACAGTTAACAGCAGGTCTTTATTTGAAAACTATCTAACTAAATTATTTACATAGGTATGTGATATTTTGCGAGAGGTATGATTTTGGAAGTATAATATAATAATGTTATACAAAGTATACCTTTCAAAAGGATTTAAATATATACCTAGTCAACCATCAAAATTTAAACGAAATCAGCAAATATCACGGTTTTTAATTTTGTATTCCGAAATATCGATAAGGCACCTGTCTCCATAGACGTGCTGATATAATGCAATGACACAATTGCAAAATAATAGAATTTTGTTTGTCGATGATGTCATATATTTTTAAATATCACTGTGCGTGCACCGAATAGTAACATCGAGTATTCTAAAATGTGAGTTCCATCGAAAGATTTATCATATCAATTTTATTTGGGCTTATTTCTCGCACAAGTTTATTTCTTAAAACATAATTATATATAACGTCAAATTTTAGTATTTTTGGAAAATCTACATATTATAAGTATACTCTTCAAAATCTACATTTCCAAATGCGAGGCAATTTTATTAGTTTAACAGTCACTGTGCGAGAAATATGCGCATTAAAATCATCTAACTTTAATTTTAAGACCCCCTGTTACATGTATTTCTATGAAAATGTGAATATTAATTATTACTCCAATTATTAAAAAAAACTGCTGGATGAAAATCGAAATCATATTGTTAATATCGCCACAAAATCCAACTTGAATACTGCCTAATTACAATAAAACTTTTTTAAAAAGCTATGAAATTATACTTAATACATACAACTAATAATACATTTCATTAAAATCAAATTACGGAAACAATATTTACAATTTACGGCAATATTAGATAATTATATTTAATTAATCTATACATATCCTTTTATACCTATCTATCAACAAAAACCTACTATAGATTAATAAAAAAATCTTAGTAGGTTATACTAAGATTGACGACACATTTTAACTACTTTCATAATATCGATATTAATCTTAAATCTAAAAAGTGCAACATTCGCTAAAGAGAACGAAACAACTCAGAGTATTTTTAATAAATTAATGTATCAGCTACATTACATTGTTATTGACGAAAATTAAACATATTGTACTTATTTACAAAATGCAATCTTTTTACAAAAGAAAACCTGGAAGCTACACTATTTTTTCATGTAAGAAACATAAGTTGCCATCTTTGTGAGTTTTGCTAGACCGATGCTTTTATGAAAAGAGTAAAAGTTTCTATTTCATTAACATTGTTTGTGTGATTTTTCTTTTATAATCAGTTTATTTTAAAAATACAAATAATGGGAATGGAAACATTGAAATGGTAAAGTGATTTTGACAATTCAATTTTATTACTTTGTACTAGTAAACACCTACATTAATCGCTACGACATTCCATTCATATCATTGTAAACTACATCGAGACGAATATTTCAGTCGAAATTTGTTTTATAATACATTTACGTTACACTTAATACTATTTATCTACTTTCCATGTTTCATATTGGCTGGAATCGCATAAAGATTTGCGGTTAAGGCCAGACTTTTCATCAATAAAAACATAAAGAAACATTCGCCTTCATAAATAAGACACTATCGATGCAAATTATAATTAATTTGAATATCGAGACGAGATCACGAATCTACGTGCAGATCTCAAAGCGAAACCATCGATATTGATAACATTGTCACACGGTCGCTCCCCATCACTAAACTCTACCTTTTTGTCGTCTTTTTGCGTTTGAGTTCCTGTACACAAATGGAAAAGATTGGATAAAATTCAGCGTCCATTGATGGATTACAAACTAATATGATGGACCTTTTTAATGGACTTATGGACTTGGAAATATGTCCAATATTTGCAGTTGTGTACAAGATTTTATGAACTTGTTACAGTGGTGTTTTTCTTGTGTTTAAACCATGCCTTTGGACATCATTCTGACAGTATTCTTGAGTGCCTGCCGTTTGTTGCAGAACCATATTCTGATGACCTCGCGTTCGTAGCCAAGTTGATGTGCCAGTCCAGTGATTTCAGTGCCTGAAAAAATTAGAACAATAGCATCAGGTTTTTATGGTACAGGGTAGAGTTGAATGTCACATTAGACTATTATAATATAAGTTTTTCCTTTGTTTGTGTGCAAGGTGACATGTGGCTGGCTAATAAGAATGCATCATCATTATGTTTGCGGAAAATGTTGTAGGTACTTTAAAATGTATGAGTAGGCGTTTGTGTAGTTTCCCTTGACTAATATAGGCATGCTTGTCTAGACAAATCAACACAGCGTCCTTGATCCACCGGCGGTGGCATCGGTTGTGAAGTTCCTAAGAAACTTTGAGGCCTTTGATTAACATTGTATATTATTAAAATGGCTGCTCCGCAAAAAAAAAAAAAAGTGTTTTTATCGTTTCCTTAGCAGTGATAGCCTAGTGGTAGACCGTCGGACTGACAAGTCATAGGTCTACAGTTCGACTCCTCCTCACACTCGAACTAAGCCACGCATCTCTGATTTTTCGGATTCAAGTGCGTATTGTATAATTATAACATGCATCGGTGAAGAAAAACATCGTGAGGAAACCAGCATGACTGAGAGATATTTCTTGACGGCATGTAAATCCAAGTCAGAGGCCCAAGGGCGGCACAAACATTCTGACACTAGATTAGGCACTAACCACACGTTAAAGAAAGAAAGCTCGTTTTTTACACTATTTATGGATAGGTATTTTTGTTGCTGTACTGTGGATGCGTTTGCACACGCAGATCTCATTCCCGTGAACAAACAGTCACTCGGACCCCAAAAAAAAACTAGGCAGGTGTGGTCATGAAGGTAGGCTATACAAAACAAACATTTGTTCCATAGGGAGTCGAACTGGCGACCCCAATCACTTCCAGCGTTGCGTAGACTTTTTTTACACGTTTTGTGTTGTCTAGTTAGAGCTAGGTGCTTTTTTTTCGTCTGATTTCGATTGTAAGTGTGCAGTGCTTACTTCATCATCCCTTCAGAGATGACTTACCTATTTATTTTAACTCTTACTTCGTGCTACATGTCCAACAACAGAACTCTGTGACGTACAAAAGTTTTGCTACAAGACTATTTATTTAATTACGAATATTCTTGTCGTCATATCGTGCTTTACCGCGTCCAGCCCATGCCTTTCGTCATAGCCTGTTCAAAGCCTTCAAAGTTCCCCAATAATTAAGACCCAATTAAATCTTACTATGTTAGGACTTAAGTTATTACTAAATATCGTGAAACCTACCAGAGGGATGGGTGTTCCTTTCGAAATGCGCGTTGAGTAGCTCCAGTGCTTGTGGCGTGAATGAAGTTCGTCGTTTCCTCTTCTTGCTTGGCTCCATTCCTATAAAATCTGTCAGGTGGTTCTGCCCCGACGCATACCTGTAATGATTGGAATTTTAAACGTTAATTCCATTGAAATAAGACAGAATTTTGAGTGAGCTGCTGTAAGAACTTATAATTCGACCGGTCTTTTGTGTAGTGTCCCTGTTTATATGATAAGTGCTTCTGAATGATGATAAAGCAGGCGTTAGTAATGTTATTATTGTGATTCACGACAATTTCCTAAGATCATGTTATTAAAACGACAAATCTAGCTAAGAAAATAGAAAGTCAATTTTAACAACACAATCTTAAGACACCAAAACCCTTGAAGCTAATATTTCTGCATGTGCCTTACGTAAACTACGCCAATCGAATTTTTAGTGCGATGAATTCGACGAACGTAATTTTCGTACTTAGTAAAAGCTGCATCAAAAATGCAAAATACGAGTAAAAATACAAACAGACAGAGGCGAGTCCCGCTCGGGATTTGCCTCATCTGTTTGCACCTTAAATTCTATAGACTCATGTTGCAATTTTTTTACGTCTACGAAGACTAATAGGACAGCTTATAAAGAATTGAAGGATACTTGCATTGACATGCATACAGTCAGAGTCATGAATCCTAAACCCTATGGAGGATTCTCTATTAACTAAGCGTAAAAAAACTCCCGAACCCGATTAGATAGATAGAAACAAGACTGATAAATTCAAGTTATTCATGTTCACATTAACTTTAATATTAAACGGCTGCTGGTAATAATAAGCCTTGCTCTGGTTTCATAATGCCAATGTCATTTGAATTATCTTACATAAATGAATTTTCTTATTTCCCTGGATTCTGGTGCATTAGAGAAATAGTTGAGTTCACTGCAGTCGGTTTATGTTGTATATTAGCAGTCTTATCGTCATTAGCTTAATCTTGATCCAGGTTATCATTATTATGTAAGCCTTTATCCGAAGATTAGCTTCCAGTCTCACCAGGTGCTTCTAAATTATTACGTGCTTCTTCGTTTATCTCGCAAAGTAACATAACCTTTCCATTAGTCTTCCTTTAACTATTCCAATCTTTAAATGCTCCGTTAATTTTTTAAACTTCTGCCCTCTTTACAAAAATAGACGAAGGCTGTCTATCTAGTTCATTCGACAGTTCAGTAGTTTGCTTCCGACTTTAAATTGTAGCAGCTCCATTTATATCCACTGAGTACACCATAATAGATGTATCTAGTTCTTAATAATAAATTAACGAGATCCCCGAACTTAAAACGGAATTAATTCAAGTACTATCGCCAACAGAGGCGGTCGTTAAAAATTACCACCAAGAGGGACCGATTGCAAATTCAATGCACCCATTTGCAATGTTAAACTGAAGCGTTGCGTTCAGATAATGCATTTTAATGATGCAAAATGTCGATCGATGGATCCTGTTGGGACATCTTACGACGACATTATGTCTTTGTTGAAGATTTAAGTGACACCTGGTTTAGTTTTAAATGTTATGGAAAAAAGGGGTTCGTTGATTGGTTAAGTATCTTGAGTCTGATTATGACGTTTGTTTTGAGGTTTTAGTTTACGTGGCGCCATCATCGTCGTCTTTCTTACCTTTTCCTAACTATTTTGGGGGTTGGCTTCCAGTTTAACCGAATGCAGCTGAATACCAGTATTTTGAACGACATGGATCGACTTTAGCCTTACTTTTATGTAGAGTATCATTATGATTGTTACTATTTGAAACACCTATACCACTTATTGACCTTCTGTAGGTACTCAGGTATCTACAAACTTTATAGAGCCCGCAATTTAATCGAAAGCGTTTGTTAGCGAATTAGTTGTTCAGCTTACCTACTATATTTTTAGATCTTCAATCGATTCAAGTTTAGAACCTGTTAGATTAGTTCAAACAAAATTCAAGTGTGGCCAAAATGGCTAGGATCGGTAAAGTTTCAGTTTGAAGTTTTATTTCAACTTTAAGCTTAGTGATCCTAAATATAAAATGAAGTAAGTAATACATATTTGGATCTTTAATTTTTTTCTTTTCTTTTTTCGATGATTCGATAATTTTCACGTTACAAGACCATATGGGGGATATGTCATGGTTCTTTTAGTGCTTCAATGAAATTGTCAGTTGAAATTGTACTGAAATACAAGATAACGCGTTAGTTCCGACCGTCAAAACCGTTCCGTTCAAAACATGCCGCACTGTAGATTTAATCCTCTTCAAATTTTGTACATCAGGACATTTGGGAATACCTACTTAAGAAGTTTGTCGTTCTAAAGATTCAGGTTATCATAATCAACAATACTGATTTGGTAGAAACATCTAGGTGAGTAACACTAATGTTGATGATTTAGAAGTGTGCTTTAGAAAGTCGAAACGAAATTAAGAACAATGTGTTAAGAGTTGTGATCACATATGAGATACGCCTAAAACGAAAACGAGAATAACGATGATGATATCCTAATGACAGTCAAAACGTCTAGAAAGAAAACCGAAATGCAGAAAATAACAAAACACGCTCAAACTAAACAACCGCACCATAAAAACTAAAACATGCATGATATAGCTGTGTATGTCAAACCCGTCTTCGATGACCACCTAAATTAGGAACAACTGATTTCCGGAATAGCCGAGAAGAAATTAGTTATTCCTAAGTTCGTGTATCGGTGAGCGTTAGATGTTAGTCGTACAGCGGATCCAAATAAACATAAAGCCTAGCCCGTAAAAGCATTAGTTAGTCCAGATTTGAGAAATGTCTTTCACAACGTTGCTAAGCATTATAGGCCAAATGTTTCACGAACACGGTGTAGCACATAACCACGAACATAACTCACTCAAACAAATATTTACCTCTCTTCAGCTTCCTTCATCCAACGTTCGAGCACCGGTTTGATTTTCTGCGCACTTTTTGGTGTTATATCCAATTTCTCAAATCTGTATCGAACATAAATGTAATGTTAGACTTTGCTATGCGAGCACCGGTCAAATGAAAATCTAACGAAGCACCTTTAGAACGCGATGTAACTCTTTACCCGATCCAAATTAACAGAGGCATAAACACAGGACATTGACATTGCGTTAACGATTTTAGAGAGAGAAAAAAAAACAATAGGCAATTTAGTCTGCCGAGGTAATCAGTTTGATTAATACCGAACAAGGTAACAATAAAACAACCAATTCAGTTAGAAACGAAAGGTAACGTATGCCAATGCCCTGGCTTTGAATTGCGCAAAATGAATATTAATAAAAATAAGAGTAATGAAAATAATACATCATGCTATATTAGATGGAAAGTTAGATATTACTCATCGAGATGTTACAAATAATAAAAGTGATAAAGTTCTCACAGCGATTACTCATAGTGTCGAATCGACATGGTTTGGTAGCCGGCACATTAGTGTAGAGCGTTTGTCTTAACATCAAAATGTAAGTCGGCCGTATGATGTATGACGCCTTCGCTGTAATTACCCGAATGCAAATACCGTACACGTGTGAAAAGGAAAAGAAAGAACGTCAAAACCGGTAATTACAAATAATTATATACGGCATACATTCAAAAGGTATGCACGGATCGCCGATCAAGATAAGATTACATTAAACAGCGTTGAAACATTTTGATTTAAAGACATTCTGCGTGTGGACTCGGCCGATATAAGTGAGCCAAAGCGTGTACTTAATGTATGTTAAGTATCTACGAATTTATCTCCATTATCTTAACTCCATTTTGAAATGTTTCCACAAAGTAAATTCAAGTTGCATGCAGATGGATGCAGGAATGATGAAGATAAATTTGGAGATATTGTGTGTAGGGATAAAAAACAAAACACATACATGTTTTGTTGTTGTGAAGACAGCTGAGCTGCTAGCATCTGCGAAGCCAGGGCACTGGGGACGGTAACAAATATTATGTTAGATTATGTCGTAGCCAGTGGCGGTGACGGTACTCCGGCGAAGTGAACGGGAGCAACATCACTACATCTCAACAAATCTAGAAAGATTAGGAACAAAGTCGCACGCTATGATGTCACTAAACAAACGTTACATGATCTTACGCTAGACAATGAGGTAAACATTTCGACACACTTCGTTGATCAATGCCGTTTGAAAATGAAATTCAATTTTCATAACAATATTATTTAGGTTTTACCCAGTTTAGGATGTGGACAACAATGTGTTGCAATGTGTTGGTTATTTAACTTTAATGTTATGCTGGTGCGAGATGCCCTGACGCATTGTGCTTCATATGAAATTGTAATGCACTCGGACCGGGGTTAATGGTTAATTCAATATTTTGTTATTGACATCGTTCCAGGTGGCAATGACCATGCGCCTGATTGTTTTCAAAACAGATCATCAATAAGGTAGACATTTCGAACCGTTTTAACATTTTGTCGCTTCAATAAAAGTTCTTCAACGTGAATCTCGATGTTAACTCTTTGAGTGGAGAGTTAAAAAGTATTGCTTTTACAATTCTGAAATGTTTTCATAGGATTCTTTGGTTAAATTAGATTTTGGTAGCTAAACGCCTTGAGTTTGTGAAAATGATTAAAAAGAATTTTGTTGACTTTTGTTCATTGTGAACTGTAACAAAAAGCTTCAGTGAGATGGAACGAGGAACAACTAAATGGAATTCTTTCTTAAAAACAATAATATGTTTTAATTAAAATGCAAATTAATTAAGTCCAGTATAATGAAAGGGGTAACTACCATGTAGCGACGTCACGACACCAAATTGGAGGGAGACGAAAGAAAAATTAATGGGAAATGAAATCACGACAGAACAAAGACAGGGGAATTCTACTCTTTTTAATTACACGAAAAAAGTAATTACGGCAAGATAATTAATTAACTGGAACAGAAGTAACGATTAATGATTTTATTATACGAAGGAGGTCGTCGGGGGGTGGCTTGGAATTGAAATTTCCTTCGGCTTGTGCCGGTCGCATTCCGTTTTGCATCGAAATTCGATTTGTTCACGGGCAACGTTGTTTCGAGTGATTTGATTCAATTAAACATTACGAGCGTAAAGCTGTGCTGAAGCGTGATTAATTTGTCGATTTACGTAGAATAAGGTAACGTTAGAAAAAAAAATATGATTTCCAACTCCGATCGGCCGTCAAACCTGTTTAATTGTACATAGTTGTAGCAATTTAAAAATAAAAATCTTACAATTTATGTTATGATGTAATTGCAAGACTTAGGAAGAACAATTAAGAAAGTCTGAAATCCTACATTTCGGGTTTAGTTTGACGTGTGAATGGGTTCAGTTCAGCGATTAAAATTGTTTAAAAACTTTGATGGGTAAAAACAAAATAATGGAGTGTGAAATTCCGTTTGGTGCTTCGTGTACTTTTTATTAAAAGCTGGAGAGGCATAGAAGAATTTGCATGAATGAGTTATGTTGCACACCAAGTAGTTTTGTAAGTTCCACCAATAGCCTAAGATTTGAACGTTACTGTTAAAAGACTTAGTTGGTTAGACACGAATCAATTCGTAATAATAGAAAAAAAATAATTAGGAAACACGCGCCCGCGCCTAGCTGAGTAAAAAATGGTGTAAGCCACGACACAGTGAGCGGAACGGAAGCCACCCGAACAGTAATTAATTAAACGAATTGTAAGCAATGAAAGGAGTCATGCTGTTTTACAAATCACTTCAATTAACGATATTAAAAAGTTGGAATGATAACCGAGCGCCGGCCTGCGTGACGACATTTATAAAAACGATTCTTGAACCTTTTTTTGTCAGCCCCACGATGTTGCCAGCAAACGGTCACATTATTTTGACAAGCGTGCGACTTTATCTCCTTCGGTTACAAGTAAGATATCATCAGATCGTTTTTTATTTTTTTTTCTTCTTGTTTGACAAATTAGGTAAGTACTGTATTAACAACAACAATTAAGTGGCAACATTCATTTTTAAGCTGTGGTCGTGTGTTCTATATCATTTTTCATATGCCATAACGTTTTCATTTTGAATTTTTTAATATGCATGTTCTTGTTTATTAAAAAAATAATGAATTCAATTACGAAACAGGACGGTAGTGATTTTTTCTTTATGGTCGTTGCTGGACCTTCCAGTTCTGTGTTCGAATTCAAGGAAGACAGCAAAATGGAATAGGTACGCAATACGCATACATTTTGCAAGACACCGTTACTGGCAGTTTATTAATTACACGTTGGAAATGTTACGGGACTCGTAACTGCTGCTTGTAGTGACAATCTATTTACGGTCCCTTGGGTGCACCATCGTGTCCAGCAAAAAAATATTTATAGTCAAGGCAAAACCTATAGATTCTATTATACACAAAACATCAATTAATATGGAAATTATGCTAGACCTTACCTGCAAATCGCGCTTTGACTATAAGCGGGGCCTTCCGTGACAGACAAGGCCTGGCCAACCTGGGTCTGAGTTAGGCCTAGGCCAAGCCGTCGAAGTTTGAAAGCCTTGGCGAATTCCTTAATGTCTTCCAAGTTGATACCGTCCACCACGTTGCTGGATGACTGGCTGATTGTCGGTTGATCTGTTGTGTAAATAGATTTTGTAATGAATGAAGTTAAGGTGATTTTGATACACTTAGAGCCTGTTTCACCACCTACGATCAAGTTCCCGTTAACTTACATGGCAGATAATTTCAAATTCTGTTCCATTTTTGAATTTATTCGGTAAGTAATGGCTATTCGGACATCGTGAAATAGGGCCTTAGACTTAAGCTAATGACTTGATACTAACTACTAGTTTTAAGCTATTGCTTGATTGACTGGGGTATATGGATTTACCAGTGCTTAATGCTATTTGTAGATAGATTTGACTAGGCGATGAAATCATTTCTTTCTTCTCTTTTGAAAATATTTAATTTCGTTCACCAGAAACTTATTTCTGTCTAGATGATACTAGCATTAATAATTTTTTCGTTACAAAACAATAAAAAAAAAAATTATGTGCTAAAAATAGTCGGATATGTTTCGTACTAGCTACTTAATAATGTGTACCCCACAACCCTGCAAGGGAATCAGACTCAATCGAGTGTAATCATTGCGGCGAATTCTCGCAAGTCGAGAACCGGGTATCTAAGTTGTACCCGTAGTGTACTTCCAATGGTACAGGTAGCGCTATCCATTGTCGCTACCACATAATACACTTTAGAACTTACTATATTCAGAGCACTACTTGCGTGCAACCAGTTCAATATCGAACAAAACTGGATTGCACATACATATGTTTACAAATCTGTATATCACATTGTAATAATTTAAACCAGTCCGTACCAACTCTCAAGCAGTTACCCCGTTTAAACGCGAAGCAAAATTATAGCCAAGTTTAGTGGGCAATTTATGTAATTAGTAGATGGTGGCGGTTCCTAATTATGCGGGATGTCATTAGTGTGGAGACGTGCTACCTCCGCGGAGGTTGGCCCGCGAGTGCGCCCTCCCCCCCACCATGCTTAGCTAACCGATGACAAATTACTTTCGCTATCTACCCCCGTTAGTTTAAGGAGTAGTCTGCGTCAATTAAGACAGGGTAGGGTTGGTAAATTGGCAATCGTTTCACCATTTACCGGTGTTCGTAACTCAGACGATTTCTAATTTCGTTTTGTTATGTACGTGAGCATAGTGTTGTTCCGGCAATCTTATTACCGCACGAAATAAGGTTATGGGGTGATTTTTAGGGGAGCTAGTTAATGTAATATAATTC